>OX467711.1:32536751-32819251 GCA_950111635.1 Agelastica alni | reverse complement strand
TTTGAATTCATAGTTCCTATAGTGCGGAAAAGTTGTGATATGTATATAGAAGCAAAACAAAACAAAATTTTTTGAAATCGGACTTTATCTTCCGATCGCGCAATCAGCTGAAAGTTTCATAAAATTAGTGAAAATCGTAATTTTCCTTAATTTTTTTTATTGTTATTTTAAGTCATTATAGCAAAATTTTTATTCTTCAAGCATTGAAAAACAGTAAAGAAAAGTATTTTGTCTCTGGGAGTTCATATTCCGATCGCGCAAGTATATTGAATTATAACGATATTTGTCATTTTTGGACACATTTAGCATGTTGGGAAAATAGCTTATGTTATTAATTTTAAGTTTCATTTCAATCCTTGAACCTGCACTTTATCGTATGATCGCTCAACCAATCGAAACTAAATAAGAATAGTTAGAATCGGTTACTGTTCACGGTAGTAGGCGATTTCTTTGAAACTTTGATTTCTCAGAATTGTTTTCATTCATCAGGCGGTCACCGAAACACAACAGCGCTAGTGAAACTGGAACGGCACAGCTGTTTCTCCTTAGTGTTACTTCGCAGTTAGCAAGTCCAAGACCTAGAGACTAGTGCCTTTGTGTTTCACCACTTATCTTTATACATTTTAGTAAGCAATTTTAGTGAATTGTGCTAAGGTTTGAAAGCGAAATGGATACATCATTGACCAAGAAAATAACTAGACAGTTTTTTCGTTGCCCTGTGTTTGGTGATCCACGAGAATTGCCGCCGAACATTATTCCCAGCTATGAAGATGTGATTCGATGTTGTTTTGAAGAACAGTTTGTGCTGGCAAGTAAGCTTAACAACATTAAAGTTAGTTTCTCAGCTGTCAGCTACACTGTTGCTGAAAAAGTAATGCTTATTTACCAGAAAGCGTCAATCCCTACTGTTACTTGCTATAGGATTATTCAAATCATAAAATCTTTCTATGATAAGTATCTTAAGCTCATGAAATCGTACAACCGCGATAAAAGCAAACCTAAGTTCATAGAAAAAATTGATGCATTCAAAAGCCAAGCATCTCAAATGTTTGACGTCTCAGCATGCAAGTGTGAAATGACTTTAAATTGTTCCTATAAAAAAAAACCTGATCTTTGTGATTGTACGATTCAAATCAACTGTTTGTGTGAAAAGCCTAACAAAATCCCTGTAATTGAACACAAGTTTATCTATCTTCAGAGAAATTACAGGATGGGAAAAATTGGCACTATTGACCAAGGTACAAATCTAAGTAGAAAGACTAAACCAAAGTAAATACCAAATATGCAATGTAAGTAATGGGAATAATATAACTAGCAAACACACACCCTTCATATTGGTTGGATGGTTGGGAAGGGGGTGGGTGGAACTCGAAGTGCAGCCACCTCCTCGTGGTGAGTTCTGGGTTGTTTTTATATTATTATTAAAATACAAACAAGCGAAGAGCTGCACAAATGGTTTTAACTAAAAATGAACACTTTTTTCCCTCATATTGCTATTTTCCAAAAAAATTCAATATGACCAAAAATGGCGAATTTCGTTATATTTCTATAGAGTTGCGAGATCGGAATATATGCTTCTAGTGAAAAAATATTTTTTGTTACTGTTTTTCAATGCTTGAAGAATGAGAATTTTGCTATATTAACTTAAAATAACAATAAAAAAAATTAAGGAAAACTACGATTTTCACCAATTTTATGAAACTTTCGGCTGATTGCGCGATCGGAAGATAAAGTCCGATTTCAAAAATTTTTTTTTTTGTTTTTCTTCTATATACATATCGCAACTTTTCCGCACTATAGGAACTATGAATTCGAAATTTGAATTTTTCCGCACCACCCTAATGCACATGTTCCTCTTGAGTATTTTCTCTATACATCATTTCATTACCTACTGATATGCAAATTTGTTAAGCTCCAAATATTTGAGCAAAGAATTCGACTCTCCGCCGAACCTGCCTGGGGATTACATTTACATATGAATGTCATATCTATTTCGCCCCTATTTTAACACGAAATACAAAAGAAAGATTAGTAAGTAGTACTATCACATTTTTATATTCGTGATTTGGTATTGAATTTACGAAAGACGCCCTAAAGCTTACGTCACTTAATATTTAAATGTATTTTTATCATTCATCTACATTCGTATCTCACTGTAACGGCAAAGAGCTTATTAAAATGGATTTAAATTTGTAATATTAGACATGACAACACATTTTTTTCTTCTTATCTCTACTTTTATAAATCTGCAGCATAAGTGTGTCTGTACATTAAATATATTTACGAAAAAATATTTATGTGTTATTTAAATATTCCTGACTCCAATTTACCGATTTATGGATTTTTTGTCTATTCGGTCGTTGTTTTGTTCAGCATCTGTAACGGAAATTTTGTCGGTACCTACATCCATTTTTTTATTTGTTCTATTGTCGGTTAGCATTACTTAAGCCAACCCTGGCGTTTTGGTATTGTTTTTTGGATAGACTCATTAGAAATCTATTTTATTTATTCTTGTCTTATATTACACACGTGTTTAACTTTTTCTTGCCCAGTTACACCTGCCCTATATATCTGTTTCGTCAATCTTCTTTGATTCATGCTCTCTACGTGTCCAAACCATTAGGGAATTTCTTTATCTATCAATGTTACCACATCTTCTTAAATAGTAATGTATAATTTAAATTAAATTTACCAACTTCTGTTCTTCTTATAATATGTTTTTTTTATTTACAATGGAAGAACCATAAAAGAAACCAATAGTGCTTTAGTGGATCTCAGCACACTGTGGGGTAATGAAAGAGCAGACAAATTAGCAAAAAGAGGATCAGAATTTTTAAATACCACCATTAATGCAAAAAAGATCTGATAGGTCTAGGTGACTGAGAGGCTGCATAGCCTTCACGACGTTGTTCTTAATGGTAGATTGTAGGGGGATAATCTACCATTAAGAACATCCCTTTCCATTCAGCTTAAAGATTGATAAAACTACAAAACAATAAAAGTTACAGAAAATGGATAAAATCCGAAATAAGTGGAACTACCTCGCAAAGAAGCAGTAGCCAACTTAAAAGACTCCTAACAGGGCATGACTGCCTGGCACAACACCTCCACAGAGAAAGCTGTAAAGACTATCCCTCTTGTACCTTACAGGGGCAGAAATGAACGCCAAACATCTTTTAGTGTGTCCAGTCCTATTGAAACAAAATAATATCATCAGAAAATAATAAAAAGCCAGAAGTAAAATGAGCTTATCGTCAGCTTCACGTGTTGAAAACCAACCAGTCATTTATAATATTATAAGTAACCATGAAGTCCTTCTACCAAACAGTAGAACAGACAGGCCTCCGGTTAGAATACGGAACAAATGATCACCTCCTCACACTAAAGCTGCTCATTGAGAAAATAATAGAATATAACAGGCCATTGGTGCTTGCGTTTGTTGACTTTCAGAATACATTTGACACCATCGAAATGCATGCGATTCTGGAAGCACTTGGTAAATGTCGGATAGATTACAGATACACACGTTTGATACATAATATTTACACCAACCCAACGGCCAGCGTAAAGATTCATAATACCACTATAATGTTTTCCATACAGAGAAGAGTAAGACAGGGTGATACTTTATCCCAAAAGCTATTTAACATCGTTCTAGAATATGCTTTTAGGACCCCAAACTTGAGGAGGCAAAATGAACCTACATGCACGTCATCGAAACAGATTTGGCCCAAATTAGATCTACGTCGAACTAATGATGTTTTAACTCTATCCAGGGAGTCCATTGAAAATGCGATCGTGGCCATAACAAGACGCTGGTCAGGTGAATCCCATGCACGGCGCATGGGAATCGCAAAGCTACGACACGACTTTTGTAGAAGCTGTCACGATGAGGAAGAGAATGAAACAATAATACATCTTCTCTGCCACTGCCCTGCCCTAGGCAAAAAACGGCTTTCAATACTGGGGCAACCAAACTTTGATGACTTATCTGATCTCAGCTCAGTTAGCATTAAAGACCTTATACTTTTTATTAAAAGTTCTAAGTGGTTCTTACGGTAGAGGAGGAAGGCACCGCCGTCCATCACGGTATCACAACGGGCCAAATTGGGTTCCCTCCGAACCGCCGTTTTAACCTAACCTAACCTAATGTAGATGGTTTGTTTAATATTACAGATCTACGTTGTATAATATATTTGTTATTTAATAATTTAAGTAAACAATTTAATAAAAATAGCAATAAAAATAAGCACTAACTAATCAAAGTAATGTAACTTAGTTGCGCCACTGCTATTGATTCCGAACTGAATTCGTTATATTTTATGGGGCCTTTAAAATGTTTTGTTTTCGTTTCAAAACGTAGACTCATGAGATATGTCGTAGCATAGAATAGATCCTTATACATTGTAATATAAAATTACCTCAATAAAATGCATTATGCCAAAAATAGGGGTGCCTTTCTTTGTCAGCATGTTATATATAGAAGGTATTTTATAATTGACAGGTCTTTATGCTTTTTTTTTCAGTAACACCCCATGCTGAATATCGTTGCTTAGATTACCTAAAGGGATTTTTGAAATAATGATTACTTAGTGAAATAAACCGCAAACCATTAAGGTTATTTTCAAACAAAATCTTATTATTAATTTATTATTTATTATATTATATATTATTTATAATTTATTTTTTTAGTATTATTCCAAATCTTTCTATACTGATATGAAACTATTAAAGAAGTATCTGTACATTGACAATATTTACAAAAAAGTTTACAATATAAAGTTCAAATTTCTTCTTCTTCTTTCTTTTTTTCTTTCTTTCTTTCTTTCTTTCTTTCCTAGTCCCAGTCGCTGATATTCTTGATCTGGCATGTCTGCGCTTCTTTCCCTGTCCCGTAGTGTTTTTACAGCTATTCTTTGAATTATCTTCATCTCTGTTATTTCAATAATTTGGCTTGTTGTTGATGTTTCGGGTCTTGTTTGAATATATCAGTATGGGTCTAATAGCAGTTTTGTAAATACGGGCTTTTACTTCTGTTTTCAGGTGCTTGTTATGAAATATTGTGTCGTTAATTTCTGCAGCCGTTCTTGTTGCTTTGATAGCTTGTGCTCTTACTTCTTGTTCTATGTCACCGAAACTTAAAATTTCTATACCCAAGTATCCGAATTTCATCTCTTGATGTACTGTCTTGTCATCAACCACTAATTTACATCTCAGATGTGCTTTAGATGTGGTCATGCATTTCGTCTTAGATATTGAGCGTTTTAGCAACTGTGTTAGATGTATAAAGAAACCTCTGCAGATCATCTTCATTTTCCACTACCAAAACTGCATCATCAGCGTGGCATACGATTTTTACAACTCGTCCCTTCACTCAATATTCTCTTTTGCTGCATACTTGTCTTATTATTTTGTCGATAATAATATTATATAGTAATGGGCTCAGTGAGTCTCCTTGTCGTATACCCCTATTTACGATTATTAGTTCTGTAAGTTTGTTGTCTAGATTTGCCTGTATTCGATTATTTCGGTAAATATCTTTAATAGTTCTAATGATATTACTCGGTAGTTGTCTGTCATACAGGAGATGCAGGTCAGTTCAAATGTATCTTTCTTAATTTGTTCTAATCTACCTTCTGTTCATTTTTATAGTGCTTGTAAAATTGTTATTTAAATATTTACGTTTTTTTTTAAATTTACATCTCCTTATATAAATTAATAAATAAATGCTTTAAACACGTTTTTACAATTTTAAAAAATAGTACCATTTTAAATTGTGTATGCGCTATCATATAACTTAATAATAGCACATTAAACTTCATTAGCAAGTTTAAATTGAAATGCATAAATATTTGTGTTTGCCCCTTATCACGTTCGATGAAAAAGGAAAGAAGTACATTTTAAACAATGTCTCAAATTTGATGTCTACCTTATTGTATAAAATTAATCCTAAATTTTCATTATTAAAGAATTCCTTTCTGTTTCTCGGTTTTCGCGCTCACTATTGAAACATCCCAGTTATTCATTAGTCAGATCCACTCGTCGAACAAGTGTATATCCCTGTCCAGGGGCTATTAAACCGGAGAAGGGAACTGAAAAAGTAGTTTCTACAGGTTCTATCCAGCTTACGTATAACTTGTCCGGGAGTATTGTCGAAGCTTTGTGTACTTCTCTCGTCGTGTATAACCGTGGGGGCTTGGAAGGAGCTTACGGTATTGTTCTTGACCCCGTTTCCGTGCGTTCTGAACGTGCTCGTTCGTACATCGACGAGGGAATTCTAAAATAGGTGAACTGGGCATCGGAATACGATTGAATTGGTTTTAGCACGGGTGTTATGATTAAATTGTACATTCAGTATAATTAGTATGCCAGGTATTTTGTAAAAATATTAATAGCAACTACTTTTCAGTTTCAAAACTACCTTAACACACACTTTAGGAGACCACTTTTTTTTGAGATGCACTGGTAATAAGATACATTTTTACATACATATAGTCACGCCTTTTTTCCATGGGGGTAGGCAAAGACCACTACCCTTCACTTGCTACGGTTCTCACACACATCTTTTGCTTCCTTTACTTTCATTAGTGCTCTCATACATGCTCGTCGGTTGTTGGTACTCTTGACCTGGCCTTTCTTCAAAAATATTTTGATCCGGTCGAGATGTTTGCCGTGTCGACCTCTACCGACTTGTCCATTCTCACTCGCCTCATAAATTTGTTTCGTCAATCTTGCTTCATCCATCCTTTCTACGTGTCCAAACCATCTAAGCATTTCTTTATATATCTTTGTAACCACATCTTCTTTTACACCAATTATCTCACTATTCTTTACTTTATCCAACCGAGTCACTCCGGTTATACTTCTCAGACTACTCATCTCCACAGCATTAATCCTATTTTCATGCTTTTTCTTCCAAACCCAACATTCACTACCATACATAAGTGTAGGAACCAACACACCTCTATGCACAGCCAGACGTGCCTTTTTTGACACTTTTTGGCTGTTCATAAAGCTATGCAGTGCCCCATTTATCTGTTTTCCTGCCAACACCCTTCGCTCAATGTCACTGTCATACTTTCCATCTCTCGTAAACTTTGAACCCAAGTACACTAATTCATTTACTTGTTCCACTCTTTCTCCCTCAATCAAAACTTCACAGTTTGTCATGCTTTCTTTTGTTTAAAAAACCATTATTTTCATTTTGCTTGCATTTATTTTCATCCCTTTGATTTTCAGGGCATCATGCACAACAATAACTATCGCCTACAACTCTTTTTCAGATTATGCTAGTATGACTTAATCATCGGCGTAAAGAAGGCAATTGACGATCAAATCATTCATTTTCAATTCATATGCACTCTCTTTTAAATCTTTTTAATAATCGTCTATGTATAAGTTAAACACTCCATGCAAGCTCCGTTTATCCTGACACAAGCAGTGGAATCCTCGGATAGTGATTTCAGTGCTCGTATTAAACTACCGCTTACCCCATACATAGACAATGTCGACCACAATTCACACCTCAGTACTTTGTCATAGGCCTTTTCCAAGTCTATACATTTTTAACCAATATAAAAGTAAGAATAACTTTAATAGGGCCATCACACTATCAATATTATTGACAACAATAATATTGTCAATGTAGAATGTAAGAAAGGACGTTCATACAATTATTACAGATGGTGAAACTACTCTGGAGAAGGCAGAACACAAACATGAGGCAATGCATCCCTGCTAAAGAGAGTTTAGCCCTAACTCTAAGATACTTAGCTAAAGAAAGAAATGTTGAAGATTTAAAATTTTCTGTGAAACTGTTGTTCATATTCTACGATAGTACAGAGAAGAAAGTGTTTGAAATATACTTTTCGGATACCCATACAAAAGGGGTGGGAAATGGAATATAAAACCTATTAAAAACGTCGATATTATCAAATTCATAGTCTTAGGAGACGATGCTATTTGTATTTTTCTACCTGTTGTACTGGTTGGTTGTATATGTAGATTTGTCCAGCGTTGTTTGTTCTTTTGCTAATTAACATGAATTTAGTCTTTTTCACGTTCATTTTCAGTCCATATTCTTCGCTTTCTCCATTTAATTTGTTCACTAGTATTTGTAAATCTTGGAGTGTGCTTGCCATCAGTACTGCATCATCAGCATACTTTAAGTTATTAATGGGTATTCCGTTTATGTTAAATCCACTTGTTTCATTGCTTAATGCAGTTTTCATGATTTACTCCGAATAAAGGATAAATAGTGCCGGTGACAGAATACACCCTTGCTTGACTGCCTTTTCTATTTTAATTTGTTCTGTGGTATATCCTACCTTTAACATTGCTTTTTGACTGTAATATAAATTAGCAATAATTCTGATGTCCTTTCTGTCTAATTTTTTCTATTTTAAAAGTGTGATGAGATGGTCGCGTTTTCCCTGTCGAAAGCCTTGTTGTAGTCTATGAAGCATATGTATAGATCCTGATTTATGTTCATGCATCGTTGTGCGAGTACATTTAAAGCGTATAATGCTTCCCTTGTGCCAAAACCTTCTCGAAAACCAAACTGCGTCTCGCTGATATTTTGTTCCAATTTCCCATATTTTCTGTTATGTATTATTTTCAGATATGCTTTCAAGGTATGGCGCATGAGGCTTATTGTGCGATAATCTGCACATTTTTTAGCGTTGAAACTTTTGGGTATGACTACAAAGGTTGATATGAGCCATTCATCTGGTATGATTCCTGTATTATATATGGTATTAAATAAATCCAGCAGAATATCTGCATGTTCCCATTTTATCAATTTTATCAAGGATAAATACAAATTATTTATTAGTGTTTACCTCTTGCATATAAATGCAAAAAAAATAATATCGGCAGACTATCCGTACTAAAAAATAAAGATTGTTCAAGTTTCAACCTTTCTGCATAGTCAACGGACTCATGAGTGTAATTGGTCGGATAAAATCTCACCATTCATATGCTAACGGGCATTATATGTTTCAAGAACGAGAATATTTACCCACCCATGCGATCATTTCTGGCTCTAATAGGAACTACATTTTGAAAGAGCGATAATGCAAAACACATTTACCGACTGTTAAATTATTTTTCGCTACGTATATTTTAATACCTAATTTGAAAAAATACATACATACATAAAGTCACGCCTTTTTCCCATAGGGGTAGGCAGAGACCACTTCCTTCCACTTGCTACGGTTCGTACACACATCTTTTGCTTCCTCTACTTTCATCAGTGCTCTCATACATGCTCTTCGGTTGTTGGTACTTTTGACCTGGCCTTTCTTCAAAACAATGTTGATCTGATCGAGATATGTTCTCCGAGGTCGACCTCTACCGATTTGCCCATTCACACTCGCCTTATAAATTTTTTCGTCAACCTTCCTTCATCCATCCTTTCTACGTTTCCAAACCATCTAAGCATTCCTTTATCTATCTTTGTGACCACATCTTCTTTTACACTACAGCGTTTTCTTATCTCACTATTCTTAAAAAAATAATATAAAGGGTAATAAAAGTATGCAAGGATTATGATGAAAAAAACCTTTTTGCCTACGCTTCCTGGTCGCTAGGTCAGTTAAATTCATATTTAAAAAAGTTAGCTGTAAATAGGGTATCTAACTTTCCCTAGACTTCACTTTTTTATGCCTGGTTTTTCCGCTCTGACATTTAAAAGAAGTTAATAATAAAGAGCTCTGCTAGTTCTCAAATTTGTTTTACATCTATGCATAAAATATGCTGGCAAGTTGTGATCCACGACATGGTAGGTAGTTATCTAACTGTTACTGCCTGCTATTTTTTAAAGGCTGGATGTTCATAAAGGAAGGTAAGGAACAAATTTTAAATATTCAAAATAAAAATAGTAGCTATTTTGTAGAATGGATACCAAACAACGTGAAAACACTGGTTTGTGATATTTCTCCAAGAGGACTCAAGATGTCATCTACATTTATACGAAATTCCAGATGTATTTGAGAATAATTTAAAATTTCAAAACAATTTACTGCCATGTTCAGGAGAACAGCATTATTACATTGGTATATTAGGGAAGGAATGGATGAAATGGAATTTACTGAGAGTAATATAAATGATTTAGTATCAGAATACCAACAATACTAGGAGGCAACAGCAGAAGAAAAGAGTGAATTCGATGAGGAAGAAGAAAGTGATGAGTGCGAACTTAAATTTTTTTGTATAAAATTGTCAAATCTTCCAATACTGTTGATACTTGTTTGAATTTATGTAACTTAAAAACAACAGAAACAATCAACTAATCATAAATTCGTATTTAAATAACAACAATCAACGAAAGAACAAATCCACCAAATAACACAAAAGATGAAGTACTGCGCTGCTGCATTTTTAGATATATCATAAGCGTTTGATTATGGTTTGGTACGCAGGTCTCCTATACAAACTTAAAAAAATACTACCCATTCCCTAATTCCAATATGCTTAAATTCTAAGTTACTGACCGATACTTAACTGTAAATCATCAAGAGAAACAAACGCCAATTCACAGAATTGAATCTGAGGTTCCACAGGGCAGCGTCTTAAGACCTGTATTATATCTTTTGTTTACTGCTGATTTACTAACTAGTGACACAAGTCTAGCAGCAACATTTGCGGATGACAGTTACTGTTTTTTTAGTATTACATAAGGTTAGCAATACTGAATCACTTTCATGAATTATAACAATGGTTAATGAAATGTTGTATTAGAGCAAATGAAACAAAATCAGTCCAAGTGACATTTACAAACAGAAGAGAAAATTGCCCTTCACATCAACTACCACAGAGGAACGATGCTAACTATTTGGGAATGCATCTTGATAGACAGTTTACCTGAAGAAAACACATATTTATAATAAGGAAACAACTGGGTCTTAATCTTAGGCAATTATATTTCATAATGGGACGACAATTTTAGCTCTCAATAAACAATTTACTACTGGTATGCAGTGATTATCAAGCCTATATGGACGTATAGCATTTAATTTTGGGGTACAGCATCCACATCAAACATTGAGGTATTGGAAAGTGCTACGTACTATCCTGAATGCTTCTTTCTTATGTTCCAAATTACATAATAAGACGCGACCTTCAAAATTAAAAATAAAAACTTCTTAAACTTGAATATTTTTGTCTTTCGTTTGTATTCCTAATTTAAAATTAATTAGACATTAGTTTTGATATTAAAGAGAGCTACCACTGGGAAGCTTTCTACAGGGCAATCACTAATTGAATCATTTGTTTTTCTATAATGTGTTATAGATCGCAAATAAATGGGAAGATAAAAAAAAAACTTTTGTGAGCATCCACAAAAATAATAAGACTAGTTTGATAGAGGTATTTAAAATGGTGCATCTAACAAAGCTTCCCTTTTTGCCTATCTACATACCGTTGCTCTGTTTCCTTCATTTTTCATAACAATGGAGAAAGTCTTCAGACGTTAGGCTGTTTGGCAACTGCGTAGTTTTACCTTCGCTTTTTCTAAGAACCGAAAGTGGGTGTCCCTTTTAAAGATTCCTTTATTTTTGAAAAAAAAAAGAAGTCACTTGAAGCTAAATTAGGTAAATATAAGGGGTGGTCGGGCAAAAAATGTTTCGCAGGAAAGGCATTGTGGGCGGATGCATTATTCTGATAAAAAATCTCCTGCAACAAATCGTATCGCGTTACCTCATACGTTCTCGCAATCGTTTCAAGACGTTTAAGCAGTAAGTTTAATTATACCTTAAAACTTGACAAAACGACATATTTTTTCTTCTACAGCTGATTCTTTAAAGAATTATGAGATATTACAAGTGACATTATAATTTTCAGTGCTCGTATAACATGCAGTATTATTTGTTGTGAGTTTAAAAAATTCTAAACTAAACTATTTGATTGTTAAAAACTCGTTTAAAGATAAATAGGAAAAAAATACTGAAATACCATAAATGTTAACCATTTTTAAAAGAGTGTAAGTCTGCTACATCATTGGATGGTAATTTATTTACAACATTAGTTTTTGTAACGTATGTCGAGGTGTAATATCGCTAAAATGGTGTGTTCCTGGATGTACTCCTCGCAGTCTGCCTTTAATAAATCTTCAATTTGTTGTTTCCATCAACACTACTTTTAAAACGGGCTATAACTCATGAAAGTCGCAGCAGTCCGATTTTTATGATATCGTATAAGAGAACCTTTAGTGCCGTTACCATATCCCATAAAATGAGAAGACAAACGAGCAATTAAATCAGAAACTAAAAGTTGTAAAGAGACGGAAGCATCTTGGAGCAATAACGTGATGGTCTTTGTATTACGGAAGGAAGATCTATACGAGGTCCGTAATATATTTTTATAGAAAATATGTGTTCCGGATTTAGGTACAGTTTTAACAATAATGTGAAATAAGAATTCGTGTACTAAAAAACAAACTATAAAAATCGAAATAGTTGCGTTGCACGATCAGTTGCAAAATACGATAGTCATAAATATCGAATAATTGATTAATTTACCAAATTAATTCACCGAAGTAACCAGTCACTCCAAAGCATTTTAAAAAAATTTATGGCTTATTTTTTTATATATATTTTATTTTATATAAAACCAAAACAAATCTAGCGTAAAAATAGGAAAATTAAAATGAAGATTTATTGATAGACATTTATAAAAAATGTTTTTTCTTGCAAAATCCGTTTAGAACCTTATTTCAAGTGAGAAAAATTTATAAAAACTGTGCGTGTCGTGGGACATCCGACAGAAACGAAGTTTCTCAAGCTGTTCGGCAAATATTGCATTTATAAATTTTGGTCAAGGTGTTTTGCTAAAAAGAAAAGGATAATTTGCGTATAAATTTTTTTTATTTTGTATAAATATTACAAAAGAAAAGGTTCGCAGCAGGACTCCAAGAACTACCGAGGTATTAGTTTACCCAGCATAGTCGGCAAACTGTATGCAAAGATATTGATTAAAAGAGTAACGAATGAAACTGAGAAGATGATATGGGATGTGCAAGCAGGATTTAGAAGATGAAGGAGATGTATGGATCAGGTCTCTTTATTACGAGGTATTGTCAAAATATCTTGTCTAGAAGTCAAAAGGTCTATTGCTTTTTATAAACTTGGAAAAGGCCTATGACAGAGTGGTGAAGAGTGAATTGTGGTCGACATTGTCTATTAATGGGGTGAGCGGTAGTTTAATACGAGCACTGAAATCACTTTACGAGGATTCCACTGCTTGTGTCAGGATAAACAAAGCTTGCACAATCTGGTTTAACATCGAAAAAGGTGTGAGACAGGGATGTGTCGCTTTGCCATATTAGCGTCATCTGATGAGGTGCTGCAGGCGATGGTAAATGTTATGCACGATGCCCTGAAAATCAAAGCGATGAAAATAAATGTAAGCAAAACGAAAGTAATGGTTTTTGAAAAAAAAGAAAGCATGACAAACTGTGAAGTGAAGTGAAGAAGGGAGAGAGAGTGGAACAAATAAATGAATTTGTGTATTTGGGTTCAAAGTTTACTAGAGATGTAAAGTATGACAGTGGCATTGAGCGAAGGGTGTTGGCAAGAAAACAAATTAATGGGACACAGCCAGAAAGTGTCAAAAAAGGCACGTCTAGAGGTGCATAGAGGTGTGTTGGTTCCTACATTTATATATGGTAGTGAATGTTGGGTTTGGCAGAAGAAGCATGAAAATAAGATTAATGCTGCGAAGATGAGTAATCTGAGAAGTATAGCCGGAGTGACTCGGTTGGATAAAGTAAAGAATAGTGAGATAAGTGGTAATAATAATAGTAAGATAAGAGAACGCTGTGGTGTAAAGGAATATGTGGTTACAATAAAGAAATGCTTAGATGGTTTGGACACGTAGAAAGGATGGATGAATGAAGAATGACGTGACATATTTATAAGGTGAGTGTAAATGGACCGAAGTCGGTAGAGGTCGATCTCGGTGAACATCGATCTCGATCAGATCAATATTGTTTTGAAGAAAGGCCAGGTCAAGAGTACCAACAACCGACGAGCATGCATGAGAGCACTGATGAAAGTAGAGGATGTATATAAAAACAGTAGCGGAAGTGGAAGGAAGTGGTCTCTGCCTACCCCTACGGGAAAAAGGCGAGACTATATGTATGTATGTATAAATATTATAATTTTAGGTTCAATAAATTTACAATTATTTATAAACCTATGGATTTATAATATAAAATGTGGTTATTAACATAATAATAAATAACCCTAATAATAAATCTAATGATACTCTCTCATAGAAATTATTGCCATATGGTTTCTGTAGTCGGTTTCTCTTTTCCTCTACACTTACTGCCTGCAGAGAGAGGGAGTAAGAAAGTAATTCGACTACAGGCAGAGCACATTTATTATTAAATAACTCGAAAACATGGCATCGGAGATCTAGACGTGGTGTATATTTAATTTTTAGAGATTTTTAGGGAAAAAAATAAGAGCTATCTAAATTTTTTGAAATCAATACTTTTCGAGTTATTTATTCTTTATTAAAAAAAGGAGCCGTGTGATCCAATAACCTGCGGCTCTTAATAAAATTAAAACTTTTTCTTTATTTAAATTAAACGTCTAATTCGGAAAACAAGATTAGTCCATAATTTAAATTTAATTATTATTATGTTATGTTAACAACCATTTTTTATATAATTAATTCATAGGCTTATAAATATTTATAAATTGATTAAACCTTTTAAAATATTATTTATACATTACCAATGTATACGCGAATTATTTTTTTCAACCTTGTTCAAAATTTATAAATAAAAAAAATATTTGTCGAATAGCGTAAGGAACTTCGATCCTATTGGGTTGTCCAGTGACACCACACGGCTTGTTTTATAATTAATTTTTTTAAAAAAAAAATATTATTTTTAGCGGTTGATTTTTTTTATTTTTATTAGATTATCTGCATAAGATACTTATTGTATTGTTCAATTAACACCGAGCTTCGCCATATCATTGACGACCGTTAATTGGTTATATATATATATATATATATATATATATATATATATATATATATATATATATATATATATATATATACGTCGTCCGATATCTAGATGCCATTTTCTTCGATATTCCCATTAACCCTCCTGTAGGTTTCCTAAATTCATGGTTTTCTTTATCCCCTCGCTCCATGTTCCCCTTTTCTTTTTGTGATGAGGAATCCATTCCATTGCTTGTTTTGGTAATTTATAGTCCGCCATACGCTGCACATGTCCATACCAAGAGAGTTGTCTTTGTTCGATATCCTTAATGATCGTATCCTTCAGTCCCATTCTTTGTCGGATGTCTTCGTTTCTCACTCTAAATGTAAGGGTAATTCTTGCTGCTCGTCTAAGTTTTTTTTTTAATGAAATAGTCGCAAAAAGGGTAGACCTATCTTGTGGGCCGTGGACGGTCCGCACTGCGACTTTTAGAAGGGGAAGGGATTATAGAAAGGAAATGATTGTGGACCTGCTTTTTAAAAAGTTGCAGGTCATAGTTCTCTGGAAAAACTGATTTTAGAAGCTTGTTCCATTCCGTAGCAGCCCTGTAAAAAAAGGATTCTTGATTGGTCCTTGTAGTGTCAATCTTGAGAGTAAATGGGTGAGACTAATCAGCGTGCCGAGTTCTTTGGCCAAATGTGGCCAATGGGGGTACAAGAGTTTTTATTTCCCTGGAGCATCTGCCATGGAAATATCTGTAGAGTAATAACTGGTCAGCAACTCTTCTTCTATGTTCTAGAGTATAAAGGGTATCTGTGAGAGTTGAGCTGTTTATCAACCGAATGGCCCTTTTCTGAATGGAATCTAGAAGACGAAGAGAATGCCTTGGTGCTGAACCCCAAATGTGCGAGCAATACTCCAGTGGAGGTCGGATTTGAGCCTTGTACGTCGTCAACAGTTGATCAGGAGTAAAAAACTTTTTAGCTTTCCACAGAAAACCTAGCCTCTGGCTTGCTGACTTTGCGATTTTAGCAACATGGTCATGCATCCATTTCTGTAGCTTCTAGCATTCTTTTATTCCTCTCGATCATTCTCCATGTTTCTGAACCATAGAGTAGGCTACTTTTAATTATGTATATAATGTATTTTCTCTGTCTGGTTATTTGTTTACTCCAAAGAATTTCCTTTAGACATTTAATTGCCTTCCTCGCCTGTATTATTCTTGCTCTTATTTATTTCTCATCTTTCCCTGTTTTATTAAATGTTATTTCTAAGTATTTGTAATCTTCACATGCTTCTACAATATCTAAGTTATTTAGTTGTAAGTTCTGGTTTTCCGTCCCAACGCTAAGAAATCTAGTTTTTTGGATGTTCATAGTGAGGCCATATTCCTCATAAGTTTTTTTTTTTATTTTGCGGGTCATGTATTCGAGGTCTTCTCTGTCTCCTGCCAAAACTACCTGGTCATCTGCAAATTGTAAGCTGTATATTGTACAATTTTCTAGTGGTACTCCCATTCCTACACATTTTCTTTTCCATTTTGTTAGTGCTTCTTTTAAAAAATTAAATATATCAAAAACTGTAGGAGCTCTTTTTTGTAGAGCGTCAAGTGAGCTTCGTGCAAACGATAAATTATGGTCCTGGTTGAAACTTGTGTTACCGTAGGAGCCCCTCTTGCAGTTAATTCCACAAAACTATTGTCATAATGGGATATAGATCTCGTGAGTTCTGTGTGTTTTAGATACACCTCCAGTTCCTACATAAAGGTGGTAAATTATGCTTTGAGATGTATCAAATTCTCGCGCTACATATTTTTGTCGGGTGCCATTTTCTAGCATGCCAAAAGCTGTCGGCATTTGTTCGCGAATTAAATAATGTTTTTTTATGTGTATTTCAAAAATTTATGTGATTTACTTTTAACTTCAATCAATACTAACACATTTTCTTAAGTGTTTAACTGTTGACCATAGTAGGTGTATTTAAATACAGGTATGTTTACTTTATATATTTTTTTAAATAACTTATTTTCTCGTATAATGTTTATTGCAATATCGTCTACGTTATTGCAATTTTAACTTTTATTTCTACTCGATAAAAGCAATTAAAAAAGCAAGCACATTTATCTTATAAAAACATCTGTAACATTCATCTTCTACATTGTTTGAGACCATTTTGATGGATATAAGTATAAACTGGTCACGTATATTTCTTATTAAAAACAATAACGATAAGATTGTCATCGAACCTCGTAGCACAAAAGACAAAATAAAGAAAAGAATGTCAAGCCGTAACGTTCCCATTCTCCCCAAATCACTGCCTGTCATGATATCTTCTATAATACTCCGGATATATGAATACCATAAGTTTTTCTCCTTCCAGTTATTAATAATCTAAGAAAGAATGCATTAGGACAAGTCTATCTCTCTCTAAAATACGCCAAAAACAATAAAAAAGGTCACATCTGACGTGACATTTATAACTGTGAATCCGACATGTTGCTTTTCGTCTTTTGTTTCCAGTCGTGTGGTCCAATCTGGGGAAGCTTAGAAGGACTTCAAGAGAATAAAGTCAGTGGCAACTCGTTTAAAAAGCGACTATTTTATTATTTCAGTAGTAATAAAATGTTTAAAAACAACTACTTCAATATTATAAAATCCAAATGGTAAATGGTATTTTAACTGCGACTTTTTTGAATCAAACAATTTTAGGGGATTATATTTTTTTAAATAATAGGTTGAAAGTTCACTTATCTCGGCTGCACGTTGAACGAAAACTGTATCACTCACAGGAGATGAAACATAGAATTGAAATAGCGAGAAATACGGTAATACAAATGAAACCGCTTCTATCATGTCAAGATCTGAATCTGGCTCTTAAAAAAAAATAGTCAAGTGTTATATATATACTCCACTCTTCTATACGTTGTAGGCATGGATGCTGTCAGACGCTATGAAAAGAAAGCTGCAAGCTTTTGAAATGTGGATTTTAAGAAGAATTCTTAGAATCTCTTGGCTAGAAAGAATTACCAACGAAGAACACTCCGAAAAATGGAATGTGAACCAGCAATATTGCTTGCTGTGAAACGTAGAAAATTAGAGTATTTTGGCCATATCATGAGAAATAGCAAGTAAAGAATTCACCAAAACATAGTTCAAGGCAAAGTTGATGGCCGACGAGGGCCTGGGAGAAGAAGAATTTCTTGGCTGGCCAACTTGCGAAAATGGTTTGGAGCAACATCTACTGAACTGTTTCGATTTGCAGCCAATAAGATCCGCATAGCTATGATGATAGCCAATTTCCGTAATCGGATAGGGCAATAGAAGAAGGAGAAAATAGGCATTTAATTTTTGTATATCATTATTTATTATAACAGATGTCTCTTTGAGAAAAGTAAAAAGATTTCTCATTATTTGTCAAGACTAGGTCTTAATTCACAAAAAGAGCTAACGTTTGGCAACTTTACATAGCGCTGCCCTAAATATAAGAACCATACTTCATGATTGATCTTACTTAATCTTTGTTTGCTATTGGTTAATTGAAAGGCAAGAAGTACTATCTGGTTTTAAATGAAAATCTCGTTTTTTAAATAGCTTTCACGGCTAAGACATTTACTTTGTTAATTGCATCACAGATTCTTTGTAGAAACCATGTCCACCAAATTAAAACCATTACTTTAGGAAAGTACTTGATTTTTTTATATTTACCCAAAAGTTGTGGTTAAATTTTTTGTAGGTAACTAAAAATGACAGTGTTTTTAAAATAATAATTTGAATCAAGTAAGTTTTTATTTATTTTCCTTCATTATAGGTAGCTGTTGCACTAAGTTTATATTAATTAAATTACAATTAGTTTTTTTACAATATTCAAAAGGTTTTTTTTAAGTAACTATAAACTCTGCATTACTAAGTCTTATTTTTTCTGTTAATTTTTTTTTAAATATTATGTATATTGGCACACATTGGAAGCGATGACGTTTTGAGGATCTTAAGACTAAATAATAATAGGTAATTGTATACAAAGGCTTTAGCTTATTAAAGAAATGAGTTTTTTTTATAATAAAACCATTTACCAAAAATTCTCAACGTCTCATTCTGAGAAACATAGGTGAAACATTCAGATTTTTTTCTGATCATAATAAGCCAAACATTCTGTGTGTAATAAAAACATTTATGCAGTTGAAAAAGTTAAATAGCACCTTTTGAAAATATATTTAAATTATGATTCTTTTAGATTCAAAATAATGAGTAAAGGTTTTTTTTTAAACTGGTTGATATTTCTTATTGTAGCTTTACAAAAAGCCCGTACACCGTCACTGCCTGTGGGAGACCCTAGAAAAGGAAACAATAGGGATAACGATGATTGTTGGTCTTCAAGGACCCTCGAAACTTGATGGAACATTTTCTTGAAGCGTTAATGACCGATTTCTACGGCAAATCAAATCTGTCAAACTTGCACAATCATACACGGCTCTCGATTATTTCGCCAAACGCCTGTGATTTTACTCATTATTTTTGAGTACCTCGGAGATATATTTTTTTCCAGATGGATTAACTTTTTCGAAGATAACGGAAACATGTTATTTGTCTTTGGAAATGGGGAAATGGCTTTCTTGGAAACATGTCCCGATAATGATTCATGTTAACGTTAATTGGAAAGATGGTAACAAAAACTACATTTACAGCCAACTTCATCGATCTTGTGCAATCACATCATTAAAAGCTATAATTAATAACAATCACAGAGATTGTGTAGCTTAGTATAAATGAAACTTAACTGGCAATTTTTGCTGTACAATAATTAACATTTTTTTATTAAGAATTTTGGTTTTCTTTTCGTAGTTGTTATGTTAATAAAATATTCTGACTTTCTTAATTGAAACTCAAGGGAATATATTTAATCAGATCGGCGGATCATTCTTTACTAAATATTCAACTTATTTAACCCATGAGGGTCAGAGCATTTTATTATTAAAAAAACTTCATTATTTTAGTTTAAATCATTTTTAATGTAATCAATATAACATTAAAGAAGTGTTACAGCTGAATTGTAGTGCCCTGAGCCAGGAAAACATGGAAAGAGGGTTAATAAAATCCCAACGAACTCAGTTGACCGTTCATGAGAATTTCTTTGAGCCCAACGAACGTGTCAATGTCAACACGCATTGCTTACAAAATAATTGTATTTATTAAACAACGAATCGTCTAGCAAAGAGTTGTTTTTTTTTATATTTTGACATAACTGGGTTGATGCGAGAACTGTTTAGTTCGCCTTCCTCGGTTCAAGTTCAACGTTGTAAATAAACATCTAGTCGTAATGTTCAATTAGTTTAATATAGTATTTAGGAAAACGTTCCTTCTTTCATTCTAACAAGGGTTTCCCGTAACCTTAAGGTGCCTAAGTACAACATACCTAATACATTACATGGCGATCCTGCTAATACATTACAGAATATCTCGTACATTTTTTGAAATCGTTGGGCCTTAATGGGTACATGGATGTAAATAATTAAAAACAGATCCAAACAAACGATTTTATTAAAACAATAGAGGTTCTTTATTATTCTGACATCTTGCTCATCAAGCTGACTTTCTCGTAAGAAGTTAATCATCTTTTCGTGCCTCACCCTGTCAAACGCCTTCTCGTAGTCAATAAATCCCATTTATGAAAAGTCTGTGAAACGCAAAGGCCATAAAAATAGAGTAGTTTATTTTCATGTAAGATACTCGTATGTAGTAACTAAATTTGTCTGATTAAAAAAAACGGCTTCCGGCACACTAACAATGCGCCGCATTTTTGTAATTATTCCAGGAACGACATCTATGCATAATGATTTAATAAATTGAACACAAATGGCTAAGAAATATTTCTTTAAATTGAAGGACACGCAAACTCAAACAGATACAGTTTTGATTAAACGAAATTAAAAAGTTTTTTTTTTCCTTAATAATTTACCTCGTCAACGCTTAGACCCGTCGAATTTTGATTAAAAGGGGGACATTTTTTTCCGGTATTTTTAACTCCACTACTTTTAACCCCAAGCGAGGGTAAGAATTACCTCAAAAATTTTAAATGGCATTGGGGGTAGAATAAGATGTCTTTTAAAAGCTCTGACAATTCTCTTTACATTAGTCTTTAAATTTTACATTTCCTTTCAAAAATTACCTATTGAAATTCCAATTATTTTAGTTGCTTACTTACTACTTAATTGATTTAATGTTTAAACTGATGACCACCCGCTTCCATACAATAATAAAGATTTTTTTCAAAAGGTACTAAATTTATTCCATTGGCGTACTTAACTCGAATTAATGACATTTTTACCGTTCGTGATTGTTTGCAGATAAGTTCCACATTTAAAATCTAATTTCCCAATAAGTAAAGGGCGGAATTTTAAAATATTAAGACTATTATGTAGAGAATTGCAAGATAAAAAATCAGTATATTTCACTTGTTTGCTTTGAGACAGTAAAATTGTATGCAGGAAAAAAACTACTGAGTAGAAGTTAAATCTTTTCTCTTGACTGACACTTAATTTTTCTTTCGGGTGTATAAAACATCAGGTACTGTATTATTTAAATTTAAATTCTTTTTTGTGTACTTTTTAGATAATTTATCACAATGTCTGTTGAGATACGTCTTGATATGCTAATAAAAAGTTACATAAAAGTTTCAGAAGTAAGCATGAAGATTTTTGTTTTGAGTCTTTCTTTGCCCTCCTTGATTTATATAGGGCGTTTTTTAGTTTTGTATGGACTTTGCAACTTACTTCTGTATATTTTTGGATTTTTGTTTTGTTAACGTTATAAAGTTAACGAATAAAGAAACAAACTGATAAAGGTGTTTCATTCCTGAGTGGTCTTGATATTTTACACATTTCAATATTATTATTATTTAAAATTTATAACCTAACACCCTTAGCAGATAAACAGCAAGGATTTAGATCGGGCAGGTCATGCACAGATGCGGTTTTTGTCATGAGACTTATAACGGAAAAGTCAATTGAATACAACAGACCAGCATACATGTGTTTTATTGATTTGAAAAAAGCGTTCGATCGTGTGCAATTAAGAGACGTTGTACACCTTCTTTACAACAGGAAAATCTCACATAATATCATCAGAACCATAGTAAATATATACAAATCAAATCGGATTTAAGCAAAAATAAATAGGACTATGACCGAACCAATAGCTTCTAATATAAATATTAAGAGGTGCCGCATTGTAAATTTCAATTTCCCATTTAAATAAAATGGAAACCACGTTCTCTTGGATTTTCAAATTTTGTAACTTACGTTAGAGATAATATTTTAAAATGTTAAAAATAGATTTTTATAAAGAATTTAACGTTCTACAAAAAAGGTGTTTTACAGTTTTTTAATATATTTATTTTTTTAAAAGTTATTTAACGTTAAAGTTGGATTGATTAAAAATTTTTACATTTTTCTTATTTTCCGAAGCAACCATCAACTATATGAGAAAATTTTATAATACATTTTTTGTAGAGAATTTAATTTCCTATAACTTTTTTAAAAAAAACTTTTTGATATTTTTTACATATCGTAAGTTACCAGCTAAAAACTAAAATTTTTTTTAAAAAAATGTCATTGTAATGCTTAAAATTAATCATTACAGTTATATTTCTAAATAAATAGATTTTAAACCTAAAAATTGATTGTTTATCATAATTAAATTAATTTCATATCGTTACACTGAAATATTTTTATTACAATTTTTTTTCTGTATTCACTTATAACTAGCAATAAGTATTGTAATTGCTCTTCAAACTGGGTCGTTCAAGTGGTCTTTTTCCCACTGGGGCTTTCTGCCATACCATTCGTATTAGCCTATCTTCGGGTTGCCTACGAACGTATCCTCCCATCCGTTGAGCCTTTATTAAGTTACACAGATCTGTATCGTCGTATAGCTCTCTAGCATTTGTTTGAATTCTATGCTGTTGCGTCTGTGGATCCTTTGTGGGGCCGTATATTTTCGTCAGTATTCGTCTTTCGAATCTTCGGATTACTTTCTCATTTCGTACCGACAGCGTCCACGATTCGCAGCCGTATATAATGACAGGTCTAATGACAGTTTTGTATACTTTATTTTGGATCTTCTAGTAACTTCTTTGGATCCAAATACGTTCTTAAGGGCATAAAAGCAGTTGTTTGCGGTTTTTAGTCGATACTTTATTTTCTCGCTGCCGTCATTGACGGCTGTAATGATCGAACCCAGGTACTTGAACTGCGTGACATTTTCTAGTACCTACGTATTAAAAAACGCTAAAAAATTTGATGCTCTTATCCGAGAAATTTTCCCTCTTTTTGTAATTTGAAAAATTGGATTATTTTTTTTCTATTCGATAGAATTCCGCGTAATCAGTGACAGCATGTTTCTGCTTGCATCGAATCCTTGATTTGATTAATCCTTTGTAGTATTCTTATACGGATTTACAAAAGGGAATGATGTCCCTAATGCATGTAAACTAATTCATCGTTTTGTGAGAATTTTGGCATTTCTTGACTCCCCCGTCTTCAACATCCATTGTATAAATTTCCTATTTAACTTCTTCGCGACGATGAGCCAAGTAAAGTCAAAAGTTTTCCGTACTCGAGCGATTTCACAAGTGAATTTTAAATAAAAATTCGATTTTATACTAAATAAAAAAAATCATTTTAAACTAGTGCTTGAACAAAGAAAAGGCTGCATTGTTTAAGTAATACCTAAATCATTACAGCTTTTATTACTTCAGGTTATAAAAATCTATTTTATTAACAGGGCAATAAAATTCAATGCCAAATACATTAACATTTCTTATTACTTAGGCCAAACAATAGAGCATTTTTTCATAAGAAAAATATTTGAAGAAAACGGATTGCGCCTTCTTCTAGAGAATAAAAAGAGGAGTATTAGTGCCATGGTTTGTACTCCAAATTTCACCAAGAACTATTTACAATTTAACAAAAATAAACGATTTTTTTGTTTTTTGGTAATAATATTAAGCGTGATAAAGTGATTAATATTTCTATATTCATCTCATTCTCATTAAGTTTTATAAAGTTTCTACTGTGTGTGAACTCACATTTTTAATGTGTAACATCTTTGCTTTAGCTTTCTTGCAATTTGTGGGAGTGATTTCGTGAAATGGGACGGAAGTGTGTAAGTGTAACAGTCGCCGCGCGTAATTCACATTCAGTCAGATAGCCGTTAACCAATTCGGGAGTGCGCGCTATTCAGATTCAGTCAGACAGCCGTAAAACAATTTTCGGTCGGTACTGTCAGTCATCAGCTGTGCACTTAAGTTACAGTTTTGAGTATAAAGTTTGCTGTTATAACTATATAAATACATATTTACTGCCGATGATAGGTCTTAATAAAGTGCAGTTCATTGTTAAAAAATTCAAGTAAGTAATAATAATTAATCAATCGAATAAAATATTTCGGTAATTAGATTTTTTAAATTTTGAGGTTAATTTCTGTCACTCCTAGTGTCAATTAAATAAAATACAATTTTCATTAAAAAGAATTATTGTTTAATATGAAAAATCATTTAAAATAATACCTGACCCCTTTGTTTCAGAATATATTTTAAAAATTGCGTATTACCAAGGTGAGATGTCAAATGTTACACATCATATGCAACTACTGTAAGGCTCGCTCGATTTTTTTTATTTTTAACATATACAAGAAAATAATTATTTTTTTAACGAATATTTATTGATGTTTTTGATAAAAAATTGTTAAAAAAATCACTTATCAACGTACTGAATTGGGTATTTAAAATTTTTTGTGGTTACCATTTAACATTTGAAAATAACACAAAGACTCCCGCACAAATCAAATGGGAAATGGATCCCAGTCGAATTGGCTGAAATTCGGATATGTTGTAGTTTATACCTATCTGATCAATAGGCTTTATGGGCCCGAGACCTAAAAATTTACAGTTTTTTCGGTATTAAAGGTCGAAAGTTGCGAGTAGTACAGATGTCTCACGCGATCGAAAATGAGTTTGCATCTCTTACATTGGTGCTCCGATACGAGATTGGCTATGATCTCTAGGGCAATTTATTTATTTGAGTATAAGATTTACTCAGATTTCTACCTTTATACGAGTTTTATTTAAATTGTAGGACAAAATCATAAGATACAACTATAAAAACTAACACCACATTAATGTGTTCTCGTATCCACCCAACAATAATTTTCAGAAGGAGTTGACGTAAGCTATATAATAGTGACAATTAGTGACACCCCGTTAATTAGTGTTATCAGCATCGTTATACAAATAATATTTTGTGTTGATTGTCTCGCATTATTTTGGGTAACAAGGCTTTTAGAAACGTTCTTATTTGTTATGTGTGTGATGGGCGATTTACCCCTAAACTTATAACTAGAATAGACGGAGAAGAAAATGCCGATAAATTTGAAATCCCCATACGTAGACGAAAGGGATTGGATAGACCACCTTTTGATGTCATGCCTAATACAAAACTAAGTACTAACTGTAATCAATTCATTAGGAATAAATTGATAGCAATGGAACAGGATCCAGCTTGTTTGAAGCTGAATGTTTTATGCAAACCAGAAATAGTACTTGTCTGATTTGTGAGGCTGTTAATGATTTTCATAGTTTGTCAGTGGAATGTAAAGCAGAAGTTTTTATTATTGCAAATATTTTTATTCCTGGAAATGTAAAGTCATATTAACATCATTTAGATGACCGAGGTTGTATTTTAAAACCCTTTATCAACGTGTTACGTTGGATTAACAAACCACAAGTTATCAGGGGACCTCAATTCTACAATTTCTTGTAAGTACTGTGGACAAAAGTCTTGCAAGATTCGATAATAAGAATAGTTTTTCTTACCAGGAGTTCAAAAGTTTTTTCTCTTTGACCAAACAACAGTTTCAGGATCTGTTTACTTATTGTGACAGAGTACCTTGTCAAAACGGTTTGAGAGATATCAGTAAAAAAGATCTGTAACTGTTTCTATGTAAACTACGCCAAGGCCATTCTAACGATTTTCTCACTGGCATGTTGAATTATGACAGTTAAAAAAGTTTAACAATTGCTGTGGTTAAACAATCACGTAACAGAATTCGCCAACAATCTATATAATCCAGAGCCAAATATCCTCAGAGTAATTGCGGCCATCGACGGTACCTATGGCTGTATTCCAAAAGGAAGCAATTATTGAGCTTCCCTACAATAATACTGTACTTATAAAGGTCGAAAATCAGCTCTAGTAGTCGCTCCGGATGGATATATACTTGCAATTCAAGGGCCGTACTGCAGCAGATCTGCAACGAAAAACTGTCCATTTTTAGCCGAAATGTATAAACTATAACATATCCAAATTTTAGCCAATTCGACTGGGATCCATTTCCCATTTGATTTGTGCGGGGTCCTTGGCTTTAGTTGCAGTAAACGATTCAAAAATTATCAATTATTTAAAGCACGCCAACGCAACCAAGGTGGATAGTTCAAACGATATAAAAATGTACTTAAGGCAAACATAAAAAAATGTCAGATAAATGCTGATGACTAGGAAAATGCAGCCCTGGATGGACCCTAATGGCGACAAAACATCTATCGACGATCCCAGCATTTTGAACAACAAAGACGAAGACATGTAGATGACAAATGGAATCGTGAAAGGGAGCGAGAGCATGAAGCTGTTCCCAACGACAACAGCGACCGGTCGATGTTGATTGGGTGTGTCATCAGTGTGGAAAAATATGTGGCACCAGAATAGGCTTTTTCATCCATCAAAGAACCCTGACAAAAGACATGTTATACTCGTCAGCGAGTGATGATGATGATATTTTTGTTATTAACGTTTATACTTATAATAGCATAAAATCATATTCGATGTGTATTGAAAAATTATATTTTATATAAAAAATTACAAGTTTATTATTGTATAAGTCAAATATATAATAAAAGTTTTGTTTTTAAAATGTTGTCATTTTTTTTATACCCAAATATAAAAAAAAATTATGAAAATATGTACAGGTAATGTAAACATGGCACATATTTAACGTTATAATCCAAGTTTATTTGAATAATGTCGAAAAAACCTAACCAAAATATGAAAGTTAGCTTTTTGGGTTTACGATGAAGTAGAAAATCAGGAAAAAAAATCAAACGGCTCAAGTGTAAGGTAATCTTTCAAGGACCCAGGGTGGTTCAGCCCAACTGTAAAAGCCAAGAAAATGCGGTCCCATGGGCTTTGGAGAAGGTTTAAAATAAATTACGTCGTGCGGTCCATAGGCCCGCTCTGGGTTGTGAGGAAAGTTCAGTTGCGGGCCTATGGACCGCGCCGGGGCTCAACGTCTTAAAGTTAATTAAAATGTGTTAATGGTCAGCCGTCCTAAATTCTGCAAAAATCATATTCTCGAAAAGTTGTATTGTCATATTATTAACACATAAACACATCGATGTTTGAAACTTTAGTAAAATGTTAATGCCACATTATACATGATTTAATCAATTAAAAACATATAATTATATTGATGTCCATTAAAAATGAGTAGGTATATATGTTTAATATTTGTTAAAAAAACTTGTTTGTTACTTTTATTTAATTATTAATTTGTTGCATTAATCATGACCTTGGTAGTGAGAGGTTGTGTAAGAAGCGTTTATATTTTTAGTAATAAATTATTTTTATAAAATAATTGTGAATTTTAATTAGTAACTAGAACACGTACTGACATCATAGTGTTTTCATGATAATTTACTTTGTCAATATTAGATATTTTGTTGCATAAACTAATAATTTTGCGAAATTTTTTCATTTTAATATCCACATCTTTGAATTAGATAAGTTGATCGTGTAACAGTATTCATAACATTTTTGTTAAGTCGGCTTTTTAATTATTTTTTCTCTTACAAAGCTTAATTTAATTGATGGACTTCTATCGCGGATTCTTTGATATAGTTATTTAATTTTCTTACCGTCTATGATCTTAAAAATATGTGCGCGTCGCATCTAACAAAATTATTTAAGTGAAAACCGAAAACATTGACTCAACTTTTCGATTAGTGGAACTGTAATAGTCCATAGTATAATAGTCCGTAAAGGCTATGACTACTAACGCCGCTGACGGGCAACAAAATACTATTGGACGCCTTTTCTATCATTGTATCTTTCCGCGAATTTATAAAATAATCAGTTAATAAATCATTTAGCTGTGTGTGAGAAGTATAAAAGGTTTACAATTAAAAGAAAGTGAAAAATATTAATTTTCAATGTATATTTTATTTAGTAGAAATGGGTCACACATAAATAATTAATGTTTTACATCGGTAGCATAACCCAAAACCATGACATCAGTGATATTACAGACCGGGTTTGAAAGTATTAAACACTCTCTTTTTGAGGTTATAGCTCCGCGTTGGGAATCTATAGAATTTCATTTTACTTAAATCTTTATAAATACAACAACCAGGAACACAACAACAACTTCCAGATCGCTTAGTTTTGCCCATATCTCCTTTGTAATTGTAACTTTTATAAAATTGTAAATAATTGTAAATATTTCCGCTTCTAAGTAACACTACTCACTTTTAAGTTCCAGTAGTGCTCACTACGAACGCTCGCATCGATATTATTTGTAACTCCGCCATTTATTAAAAAGATTTTTTATTTACGTACCATACAAATATTACACCACCAGCAAATCATTTACATTAATTAATCTGTGTCAATAGTCTTAAAGTTACCATAATATCCCAATAATTCATCGCTTTTTAATTTATCTGGTCGAAGTGCTTCATTTACATTCATTCTTTCCAGTTTGTCAAACCTGTCTTTATATTCGAAAAACTTTTGTCTCCACAATCCTAAAAAAATAAATAACATTTTTAAAAAAACAATTCAAATTTGTTACAGTTACTGCCATTATTTAAGTGAACTTAATAATTTTTTTGCGAAAGAAGAATTTACATACTTAAAAATGTTTTGGAAATTTTTTTGCCAAACTTGGACTACATTTAAGCTCCGCGATGTTAGCACCTCATGTGTGGAATTCCGATTGACCAATCTGAAACGTCAGAAATTGGTCAGTTGGTTTTATTAATTGGTCAGCGTTGGAAATTTTTTTAATAAGTTTTTTAAGGTCAATAAAAGCTTATTTAAATAATTGGTCAATTTAATTTAATATTAAAAAAAATTAAATAAGTTGTGTTTTCACTATAAACCAGACGGAGTGGGGGAAATAATATTTTATTATTTTTTACTTCCAAGATCAGCTTAGTATTTAATTTATTTATAATAACCTTTTATTAAATAACAGGGGTAGCTAAAAAATATCTATAATATAAAAATGAGTCGCCGTTCGTCAGTATCGTAAAAACTGAAATACCTCTTGACCGATTTTAGTGAAATTTTAGACAATTTTCAAATTAGCCCCGCAGGTGTTCCTTTGAAGTTTGGTAGCGATCGGATCAGGGGGGATGAAATATAAAAACTATCAAAACGGCTGATATTAGTGTCGAATTTATAGTCAGATGTTAATGTGTATTTATTGCTCCAACTTGAGAGATGGGATAGTTTTTATCCCAATAAGTCTTTAAGAAAGGGGCAGAAAGCCGTTGAAATTAAAAAAAATCACAAATGGCTGATATTTGTTTGGAATTTATTGTTTTTAAAATAGCTGAGTTAATTAGTGACATTCACAATTATGTAAGCACATACACAAAAGGGGTGGGAGGAGGATAAAATAAATTAAAAACGCCGATATTAGTGTCAAATTTATAGTTTTTGGGGTCGCTGAGTTTGATAGTTACATTCCTCATTTTGTTAGCACCCCTACGAAAGGAGTGGTAAAGGAATGGAAATAAAAACTATTAAAAACGCCGATATTATTGTCAAATTTATAGTTTTCGGGGTCGCTGAGATTCATAGCGATATTTTTAGATCAAGCAAGCCATCGTTCGAGAAAGATAACGTCTGCTGGGTCCGCTAGTAAGTTAATAAAACAAACTAAGGATTTCACAAATAAATATCAAGTCGGTTAACATAATCTATCGACCCGGCGGTTGCCAGCAGAAAGTCTTCAGGTCTACCGTTGTAGAATCTCGTGGGACATTTCTCCGTGATGTGTTTAATGGTTTGGTATTCTTCGCAGTCGCAGTATGGTGATGGTTGTTCACCCTGGGGACTTTTGAGTAATGCAGGGCATATTATTGCCTTGTTGAGTGGTCCATTCTTGAGTCCATGCATTGTTCAGGTTGAATACTCTTGCATTGCTGCACTTGCCGTTTTAGTCGGTGGCTTTTTGGAGCGGAGACGATTGTGGCTAGCGTCCTCAATATTTTGATGTATCAGTGGTTTTCTATTTTCCATGATCTTCTTGTACTCTCGGGTAAGGGCATTTATCCGTCGCAGTTTTGGGGGTTGAATATGGCCTAACACTGTGAGCCACTGCGTGGGGGTCGACTTAATGACACCAGCGATTATCCTCATAGTGTTATTCAGTTGGGTGTACACCTTCTTTACGTGCGGGCTGTTAAGCCAGACTGGGGCACAGTATTCAGCCGTCGAGTAGACAAGTCCCAGAGCAGAGCAGAAAAGTGTGGAAGCCAATGCTCCCCAAGTGGTACCACATACCTTCTGGATTATGTTGTTACTGGTTTTCAGCTTCTCGGCGGTTTAAGTTAGGTGTTCTTTAAATGATAGTGTTCTGTCGTGGGTCACTCCCGGGTATTTCGGTGTTTGGTACCATCAAATCGTATTTTAAGCTCTTTTCTGGCTAATTTGTTAAGGTGGAAGCAGCTGACCTCTGTTTTGGAAGCATTTGGTTGGAGTCTCCATTTGCGGAAGTATTTACCCATTGTCTGCAGGTCTGCTGTTAGGATATCTTCAGTTCGATGTATAAAAAACGAGCAAGACTAATTGTTGCAACATTCTCAGAAAAAATACAGAAGAATTTAGCAAATGGAAAATTTTCATTATTGCCCCGCTTAATAGATATTATGTTTTCAACATCAGCAAAAGTTTGTTCAAAGTGCTCACTGCCCTGTTACAATTAACCGGCACAAACCATGCGCGTTACGACAAAAAAAAATTTTTTTAATATTAAATTAAATTGACCAAATATTTATATAAGCCGACCAATTATCAGCGAATGCTTCTCGATCGCGCATAGAAGCAATTTTTTATTTTTTTCGCCAATGAGGTGCTAAAATTTCTCAATGATCTTGAAAAACTATAAACCTTAATAAAAATATTTTTAACGCTGACCAATTAATAAAACCAACTGACCTTTTATGACCAATTTCTGATCTTTCAGATGGTATAATTGGTCAATCGGAATTCCACACATGAGGTACTAACATTGCGGAGCTCAAGAATTTCTCTGAAAAATTTAGAAGTGTTTATTAGGAGAGCAGAAACGCGAGAAGATTTTTAAAATATAAAAATTTAAATGGGTAGTATTGGTATACATTAAACATTTTCCGTTCAAATTTTAACTTTATAGTTATTGATGGAGAGGGGGGTTTTGCTATCATCGCTCAACCATAGGGGTTTTCATATCTCCATAGGTTTAGCTGGTTCAATGTGTTAAAAGTCTTATTCTTCTTATTTTATTTTTTAGATCACAGTTCTCTTAAAACAACTTTGGTTTATCACCTTTTTGGGTATGCGAGAAAGAGTTGTTTATCTCTTCTCAGACTACTCATCTCCGCAGCATTAATCCTATTTTCATGCTTCTTCTGCCAAACCCAACATTCACTACCATACATAAGTGTAGGAAACCAACACACCTCTATGCACCGCCAGACGTGCCTTTTTTGACACTTTTTGGCTATTATATATTATATATATCACATATCCGTGTTAATTCGCGACACTACAAGCTTATCATTTTAAGATGTGGCGCCGTTCTATTCCTCTTGAGATGAAGATGGATTGCAAACAGTTATTATTATTTAAATTAATGAAAAAACTTTCAAATAATTGTAATTAAATTTATATAAAGTAAAATATTGTTAAGTCACCTGCTAATTCTTGTACTGATTTTTCTTTACCACCATAATCACTTGGTAATAGTTCAATAGGAATATGTTTGCCTAATTCTTCAATAGTTTGATGAGAAAATACCTATAATTGTAATTAAGTTGTTACCTTTTTATAATTAATGTTAATGCAAGTTAAAATAAACTTAAATGTGTTATTTTAAACGAAATAAGTTAATTATAGCACATAGTTTAAATGAGAATGTACAATTTAATAAAAAATGGAATTTTTCAAATAAACGAGTATTTACCGTTAATTAGGTATATTAATCAGGAAAATCAATCATGTATAGTCAGTATTAATAATAACGATATTTAATATAAAAAATAATTTAAACCTGTCTTGCATATTAAAGTAAAAAAAACTTAATGAAATAATTATTGCTCCAAACTAAATGCAAATAAATTACCTAACTTAAATAAATCTAAACCTACGTCATGTTTTGAAAATTTTTAATTATTTATGGCATTAAAATTTATTTATTTTTTGCTTTTATGCGATCTTTTTATGTTTTTATTATTTAATAATTGTTTATCATTATTTTTCTAGTAAGTTTTTTGGTAACGATTTCTTTATAACCGTATAAATTATTTATTTTATTATTTTTTTACAAAGGGTGTTTTTTAGACGTGTAAAGGGTGTTTTTTAGAGGTGGTCATATTTAAAATGCAATAAAACTCCTTGGTGTTTGTTAATAGAGTTGCCTTAGTCTCTTAGTCTCCTGGATAAGCTTAAATAAGGTTAACTTTTACATTTAAATCTAACAGGCCTTATATCAAGTTTCTAGCTCGTGCCGCATCAGTCTGGGACGTATTATTCCCATACTAAATGCGCCATCTAGCGAGAAGGGCTTCTTAGTACCCCGTAACGAGCCTCGTTATCAGCCTGAGCTTTTTCCTGTTCAGCTCCAATGCCTTACAGCCTCGGGCTATAAAATGGCTCTAGTAATAGCCATGGTATTTGCTTTATTAAAATGGTACATTGTGATTCTAATAGAAAAAGCAATACATTTTCACACAACAATGTAAATTTTTGGCCAAGGCGTGAAGCCGAGGCCAACAAGCATTGAAGTCTGGAAATGTGGTTTTACTACGAGTTACACATACTATTTTTTCTGAAAGCGCAATCAACATTATCATAAATTAAAGAAATATTATATACGCATAACAAGTTTTGATAACCATCTTATTGCCTGTAAAATCGTTTCCTTGACAATCACTGTTTGTTTATTGTTGTGACAGAAGTCAGAGGCCGGCAAAAATTTGTTGCTTAGCAACGGACAAAAATACGGGATTAGCGTATTTTGGGATCTGAAGTTTCTACGAGAAAGTAGGCATTCTTGAGCAATGTCAGAAAAATATAATTATATGCCGTTAGTGTTAAAATATTATTTCTGGCATATGGGCGCCGTTCTAGCTAGACTCTAAGTTTAACTTTTGATCACTTTTTCGAGCAACTAAGGCCTTATATCAGTAAGTGGTCTAAATTATATGGTTAAGGTGTAATGTCACATGTGAGTAAAGGCCAATACAAAGGTCCATTTCTCGAAATTATACACTCATTCAAAGTTTTCTACAACGAATTGATTATGTTGCGGAATGTGAGGCATGTTTCGCCGTCTTGTTAAAACTAGAGCTATTCTACATTAACACCAGTCACTTGAGGAACGAAAAAATTATTAGTTCTACGGCACTTTCCATTTACCCTAACGTTCTGGCAGGCATAATCTAAGGAAATATGGACCAATGGTTTTACTAGCCCATCAAGCACAACAAACAGTAATTTTTTGTGGGTGTAATGGTGTTGATTGGATATTGCAAGCCAATATTTTTCCATAAAGTGAATGGACACAGCTCCAATTGCTATGCAAGATAGCAAATTGACTTATTTGGGTCCTCCTCAACAGTATGCTTTACAAAAGCAATAATTTTTTTAGGTTATTTGAATAACTTGTTCGTATAAACCATTATGTCGACCTTAAAAGTTTAAGTCTGTTCATGGTAAAGTGGCAAAGAATACTGAGCACTAATCAGCTGTTAATTGTCAAATTTATTATTATTTGAAACAGTGTTGTCAATTTAAAAACAATCCTACAAAAAAACACCCATTGCAATCCCACACAAATACATTACTACCTACCAGAAAATTAAAACAAAAATATAAAATAACAGAAAAGGGGGGTTGTGTGTACTGTGATATACAATATATCAATAGTTAAGAAAAAGCCTATGGGACACCAAATTTTTTAATTATTACAAGCCAATTCTCAAAGGTTTTCGGCGTTCAGCCATCATCAGGAGAAATGTTTGTCACAAATTTGTTTACTAAAGACTAAACATGAAGAGGACATGACTATAGCTCAACAATGAACATTTCAAGATTAACTAAATTATATAATTGTAACTAAACTAAATCTTTTAAGGGACATGTACATTTTAAAAACATGGAAACATAAAAATTAAAATTAAGTTAAGGAAAAAAATATAAAACCCTCTTTTGGATCTTACGAAAATATTAATTATTGCTTTTAATACAGTAAGTAGATAACCGATTTAAGGATAATAATTATTTAGCAAATAAAATCTGTTACAATGATAAGAAATATCGATACCTAGCTAAAGTAAATAAACTATGAAAAAAAGTCGCTAAAGGTCAAACCTGTGCTTGACATATCTATCCATAAACATATAAATATCAGAAAAAACAACAGCAACAATAATTATAATAATATACTTATACTAATTTAATCGACGAGTAAATATAAACAAGGTTAGCGGGGCTAATAAAAACTCACTCTGTCAGATAACTTCTTATTCTTGAACAAGCTCTTGAGAAGTAAAATTATTTTCTCGAAATAACTAGGTGCCTTCAGAAAGTGTATACCCTTCACACGGTTACAGAGGACTTTCTAAAAAAATATATTATTTAAAAAAACTAGGAACGCAGAACGAACAGATAAAAGGTAAAAAGAGTTTGACAAAGAGAAGAGAAGAGGTAAATAAAAATAAAGCGATATTCATAAATTAATTTTTTTAACAATTATTGTAAACGGTTGTTTGAATACGAGGGTGATCTGAAAAGTTTTCGACCTAACAAAGGTACAAAAGATTTTCTCATTAAATATATTTTGTTTTTTCTACATAGTCTCCTTGTAAGTCTACACAATTCTCCAGCGATGCTTCTATCTTTTTAACCTGTCCAAATAGTACTCGGAGATTTCTCTGCAATATAATTGTTTTTATGAAAGTGAAATTGACGAAAATCTCAGTCCTCCGAGCGCACTTTTTAGATAAGGGAACGAAAAGAAAACGCTTGGAGATAGATCAGGTGAGTAAAGAGGGTGGTCAAGTATAGTTCAAATCTTAATTCGTGGATTTTAGCCATGGCAATCGCTGAGGTGTAAGACGGCGCATTGTCTTGGTAAAACAGAATTTTTTTTCTGGAAATGTGGCCGTTTTTCCGCAATTTCTGCCGTCAGCTTCTCAAGTAATGATGCGTAATATGTTTCTGTAATGGTTTTTCATTTTTGGAAAAAAATCGATTGATAACTTCACGGCTATCTCAAAAAAACAGTCACCATTATTTTCCCAGCTGATAAAACGGTTTTTCCTTTTTTTGGAGCAGATTCCCCCTTCGCAGTCCCGCTGTTTTGACTGAATTTTTGTTCTGAGCGTATAATGGTGTTACCAAGTTTCATCTACAGTAATTAATCGACGCTAAAACTCCGATATTACTGCGCGTAAACTGCACCAAAAGAGCTTTCTCATGCATAATTATTGATTTAATAATTATGCGACAACCACGTTCATTGTGCATATTTATAGCCTCTGCTATCTTTCTCAATTTAATTCGACGGTTGTTAAGCACCATTTGGTGAACTTTAGCGATATTATCGTCAGTGGTTGCACTTTTTGGACGTCCTGAGCGTTGATAGTCTCCGAAGCTGGTACAGCCACGTTTAAATTAAGCTGCCAAAATTTTCGCGGTGATAAATGATGGTCCCTGTACACAGCGTGTTTTATCACCAACACTTCTTAATATTAATTAAGAGGAGATATTCAAACAATCGATAATGGATAGGAAGGAGGGTGTGAAGATTGGAGGGTAAATAATCACCAACATAAGATCAGCTTTTATTAGAAAGAGTTAACCATTTCAAAGACTTAGGTAGTTGGATTAACGAAACTGTAAGTTTGAACGAGGAAATACTTACACGCATTGCATTAGCTCGACGAGCAGTTATAGCCTGGAAACCTATACTATGCAACAGAAACATCTCCATGTAACTTCGAAAACGAGTCCTTAAATAGGCTAGAAGCATTTGAAGTACAGTGCTCTTGCCGAATGCTAAAGATCTTCTGGACTATACACACTTCAAACAAGAAATTACTTTATATGATAATGAATACTAACAGAGAACTCATAAACATAATAAAGGCGAGAAAAATTGAATATTTCGGGCATATCATCATCTCTACTCCGCCTCATTATCCAAAGAAATGTGGAGGGCACATGTTGGATTGGACGTAAAAAACTGTCGTGGCTACGAAACATAGGGCAGTGAACAGGATTGCAACCTGAACAACTTTTTCGGAGCGGCCGCCGAACGTAATAATTTTAAAAATGTTATCACTACGATGATCGCCAACGTCTGAAGACAGACAGGGCACAGAAAGAAGAGAAGAAGAAGTACACAGCGTCCAACTAATCTTTGTTTTGCGTAGGTATATTGCGATTTACAAACAAATATTTGATGACAGTTCAATAATCGATTTTTTTCATTTTCACAAAAACACTTACCTTGACTCACTCAAACGATTGTTAAACAACAACTGCGCGTCCAAAATGGCTAACAATTTTTTGTGTACCTGTCAATAGATGCGCAACCACATTCCCTATCTTCTATTGACGAGTGCTACCATATTACTGCTAAGATCGGAAACTTTTTAGTCCACCATCGTGTTTCATTTATTCAATAACTAATTATATTAATATTAATTTTAACAACTTACTTCTAAAATAAAGGTACATTGTTTTATCAGTATGGGTGTTATTTTTGCTGTAACTCCTAACTTGATATACTCGCAATCTGCTACAAAAATATCACCAAGGGCCAGATCTTCGTGGAATCGGATTTCATAAACATTAGCAAAACCATGAGCATAGATTCGACGAATGTCAGATTCACTTGCATTTATATTTTTATACTTAAAAACCGACACTCTGTGCAATGAAGGTGTTAACTTTGGCAAAGGAACAAAATCCCTAAAACGTTATTATAATTTTAAAAATAATTCAAACATAAAACATCTTTTTGTCAATTTTTTTTTTAATATTACTTTTAAGAAAAACAAATCCAATTAAAAAATAATTTGTAAACAAACGTAACATTTAGAAATAAACATAATTTAATGTTCATCAATCATTTCACTAATGCCTCACAACACATTAACCCTCTCTTTCCAAACATTTATTCGTTCTTTTCCCAAACTTTTGTAATATATTCCATGTATCTGGAGTAATTTACTGGCATGTCTAAACTTTTTTATTGGTATATTAAAGCGTGTTTTAGCTTATTTAGGTTTATAAGAGCAGTATGTTCTATGTAGTCCCAAACACGCTCTATAGCGTTTAAGTCTTGACTTACTGCTGGCTACTACAAAACTTAAATATTCACTTTAAATAGATACTTCGTTGTTGTTATTCTAGCAAAGTACAGACAAGCATTTTCATACATAAGAACAAAATTTACATCAATAACAGATATGGACGGCCCGCACTGCGACTATTAGAAGGGGAAGGTATTATAGAAAGGAAATGATTGTGGACACGCTTTTTAAAAAGTTGCAGATCATAGTTCTCTGGAAAAACTGATTTTGGAAGCTTATTCCATTCCGTAGCAGCCCTGTAAAAGAAGGATTCTTGATGAAGATTGGTCCTTGTAGTGTCAATCTTGAGAGTAAATGTGTGAGACTGATCAGCGTGCCGAGTTCTTCGGCCGAATGTGGCCAATGGTGGTACAAGAGTTTTTATTTCTCTGGAGCATCTGCCATGGAAATATCTGTAGAGCAATGACTGGTCTGCAACTCTTCTTCTATGTTCTAGAGGGTGAAGGGTATCTGTGAGAGTTGAGCTGTTTATCAAGCGAATGGCTCTTTTCTGAATGGAATATAGAGGACGAAGAGAATGCCTTGGTGCTGAACCCCAAATGTGCGAGCAATACTCCAGTAGAGGTTGGATTTGAGCCTTGTACGTCGTCAACAGTTGATCAGGAGTAAAAAACTTTCTAGCTTTCCACAGAAAACCTAGCCTCTGGCTTGCCGACTTTGCGATGTTATTGGACACCGTGACTCCCAAAATCGAGATGGAGGGATTTTGTTCAAGGGTATTTCCGGACATTGTGATGGGATGATTTGAGGAATTCACTTTCTTGGAAAACGTGGCACTTTGTGTTTTTTGGGCGTTGAACTGAACAAGATTGTTGGTTCCCCACTCGACGATTGCTTCAAGATCTCTATTGATGGAATCAACCTGTTCCTGCCTAAGTCTATTTGTATGATTCACCGAAAGTGATCGATAGGATGTAAAAGTTGAGACAAGTGTGCTATCGTCTGCGAAACTGTAAATGGGGTTCGTGGTGGTTTTCAAGTGGTCGTTGATGTGTAAAAGAAATAAGGTGGGGGACAGGATTGAACCCTGGGGGACCCCGGCATTAGTTTTAAACGCATCAGAAGAAATACCGTCAACTGCCACATGTAAGGAGCGATCTTGCATGAAGCTCAAGAGCCATTGGCGCAGTTTGGTTGGGAGACCGTAAGCAGATAATTTACTTAACAATGCCTGGTGCCAAACGCGGTCAAAGGCTTTAGATATATCCAAGGCTATTGCACGAGATTCACCAAACTTTTCAATAGTGTTTGTCCAGAGCTGAGTGACATAAGCCAGCAAATCTACAGTAGACCGAAGTTGTCGAAATACATATTGTCTGTCATGAATTATCTCAAATTTCTCCAGATATTTGATAAGTTCTGTGTTAATCGCTTTTTCCATAACTTTGGATATGACTGAGAGCAATGATGCAAGTCAGTGAAAGTTTCATTTCGCGGCTTCTCCGTAGATGTCGAGCAACTGAAAACTTGATGGAAAGTCATAAAAGTGGACGATCAAGGGTTACAACCCCTGCTCTAGATCGTTACCTGACTGTGTCTTCCCATAGATCAGTATAGGCAGTTCATCCTTTCAAAGGTGGTACGGTTGCTGTTTGTGGAAGCCTTTGATTTAACGGGCGTACAGAATTGTTATTTTTTGATGGATACATGATTGCGCATATTTACGTAGAACAAGTTATTAATAATGTTATACGTTTGTTATATGCTGTTATTGGACCAATTTATAATGATGCCAGACCGCATTGTGCAAAAGTAGTCAAAGATGCTTTGGACTTCCATGGTATCCCACATTTGGCACTGCCCCCTCTATCGCCCGACCTTAATCCCATCAAGCATGTTTGGGACTAGTTACAAAGAGCCTTGAATTTTTATCAACCACCCCCACAGAAACTCCAAGAACCTAGACAGCTTTTACCCTAATTACACAACCTTAAATTGTTGTTTTTGTTGTTTAAAACTGCAAACGTATCGCGCAAGAGAGCAAACAAACGCTTACATAAAAAAAAACATTTAAATTATAACTTATAAAAACATATAAAAAAGTAATTTGTTAAAACACAATCCCCCAATTTATAAACTTCTTTAACTTTTGTGGAGCAGTTCATTTTAACTATTACTACTAAAAGAGCTGTTGTGAATTTGACAAAAGATACCTTTAAAGAATGCACTGTTTATTATTTAATTTACTCACCCAGTATTGAATGCTGCTTCCATTTCTGGTGAACATGGATGTGTTCCTCTATACATATCAGGCACCAAACTTCTAGCTGTATAGTACATATCTAGAGTCTGTTTGGTTTTTTCTATGCTAAACTTGCAGTTGGTTAAAAAATATTCTATCACATTGTCACCTTAAAAAAAATTTTTTAATTAATGCGAATACTTTAGCTAGAAATATGTTACTATCTGTAGGGTACAAATGACCATTTAAAGTTGTATTTGGTTTCATACAAAAATTATTTTTATTGTTATTGGCAGTTTTGATGTATTTTTAATAATAATAAAATTACCTGGAATTTCTGGAAGATGCTGCTGAGTTAAAAGCCAATTTTTTAAAATTTGAATGTCTTCAAATAAGCTTTTTTCAGTTTTTCCCAACGCATTTCTTATTTTCTGACGATCAGTCAAAAGAAGATCTTTGGTACTCATTGTAAGATGCGCGTTTTCAGTCAAACTAAATAGCTGCAGTTGAGTATAAGTGAATTTTGTCGTTATTTACATTAATTATGTCTAAAAATAAATAAATAACAAAAAAGATAAGTGCTGCAATTTCCAACTTGCTTTTAATTAATTCAAATAGCTTCCCATTAGTGTAATTTTTTTTTTATAATTGGTACATTAATTACTACAAATTGTGAAGGCTATGCTTTCTTTTTTCCAAATAGAATAATAATCACACCTTATAAAAAATCAATTTTATTGCTTAATGGGCCGAAGTTGAATTTCAAAATTCGAAAGGAAAGTATTAGGTCACCTCGGAGACGTCTTTCTTCGAATGTTGTAAGGTTTGCCATGAATAATCTCTCTTCGTACGTAGGTCTAACACGGCCAAAAGACAATCTAGTTTTTCCAGCATTTCACGATCTCGAACTAAATCTGGATACCACGAAGGCCCGGCGTATTAAAGTATGGGTCGGACATAGCACTTGTAAAGTTTGCAGTATGTTTCGAAAAAAGCTTTAGAGAAAGTTTTTTGTATTAGGAACAATTTAGAGTTCGCGCGTTTACATAAATGAGAAATATGATCACTACACCTAAGTTTCGAGTTTACTAATAAACCAAGGTCAGTTTTTTCTCCGGAGCGATGCTTTTTTCCTGCCGGATGTTTTTTTTTCTGCCGGATGCTTTTTCTCCTGACAGATGCTTTTTCCTGTTGGATGTTTTTTGCTTCTGCCGATGGCTTCCATGGCTTTTCCTATTCCCTGTTAGTTGGTTGTTTTTTTGGTTACCGGTTTTGTTCGTCGACTGGCGTTAAATACGCTGTACAACACTTGGGATTGATTGGATAAGTTTAAGACATCCATCGAGGGAATATTTTCATTTTAATAATAAGGTTACTGTTGAAATTTTAAATCCATATTTTTTTATATTTTGTATCTTTTCAAGCAATTTGTAAATATATTTTTTTTAATTTTAATAAACCTGTATGTAGAACTTTAGGTTTTTTTAATTGTTTCTGAGAGATAAGAACAAAGTTTGTACAGCCTTGAAGCTGAAATACGTCGATTATTTAGCTCGTTTTGTGGTAATAAATTAAAATAATACAATTGGATTTATTTGGGGTTAATTTATTTTTAGTGATCTTTTTTTATAAAATCCCTTGGCGCCCTCATGTGGTTAGTAATTTTAGTTTTTTAGTTAGTTTAATATATTCAGAAAAAATACAGCTGTATAGATTCGCAAACTGATAAATACATCCCCTCAAATTTAATCTAATCGAGAAATCAAGGAGTCACGGAACCAAGAGTATAATATTTTTATCTTTTTTAAATTAAAATTTTAAAATACAATAAATTTTATTTGTTTAATTAATATTAATTATCCATATTTGAGTCTTATTTATTTCATAAAATTAGTTAAAAATATTTAAAAAGTTCTTTTTCAGTATTTAGACCTTTAGCTATTAAATCAGTATTTTGTTAGTAAGTTTTTGTAGAGTTACAAGTAAGTTATTGGGGTATTAGTAAGTTTTTTAAAGTTACGCAAAACATAAATTTTGTTACACGTTTGGCAGCTCTTGAGTTGAAATAATTTAGTTTTAGGAAAAGATAGAAATTTCATAACAGCACCCTTACGGAAGGGATAAGAGATAAGATAAGGGATAAGATAATATCAGCGTCAAAACAGGCAAGCCAACGTCTAGACAGGACAACGTCTGTTGGGTCCGCCAGTATAATTATAATTCCTCATCAGAAGAACTTTTGTTTATTGCTGCTGTACCTAAACCCTTTTTGTTAAAAATATGTAAGTAACACAGTTTTTTTTCTTCATAGTTTTATTATCAATTTTTGTTAACCTTTATAAATATGGTGACATACATTTTAGTAAAATAGTCTTATCTTAACATATTTTTCGAAAGCATTTCCTCAATCTCTTTTAAATTTTTGCCTTTTGTCTCCGGCAAAAAGAAAAACAAAATAAAGAAAACAAGTAAACACGTTAAACTATGCACAAGCATGCAGGCAGATATTCCAAAAGCTTTAGAAAGTAAAGGAAAACTAAAGTTTGCAAGAAATAAAGCTAAACCAGTCACAGTACCAACAAATCCAAGGCCAACGGTTCTAAGATCATTTGGAAAAATTTCAGTAGCCAACGGTATAGGAATAGGTCCCAGTCCTAAACTATACCCGATTATAAATAAAACAAGTAAAGCTATAAGCAACCAACCATTATTTTTAATAAAAGGAGATTGTATTTCTTTTAAATAAAAGCAGACACTCATTAAAAACATAGATATAGAACAAGTTAAAGAAGAAAACAGCATTAATGGTCTTCTTCCTAGTTTTTCGACCATATGAGATGCTGTTAAAAACATTATTAATTTTATCGTACTAACAATAACTCCAACAGCATTTCCCGATAAAGTCGAACATACATCACTAAAGATTATTGACATGAATGACAGAATGGTTATTATACCGGACAGTTCCTGTCCCATGAATAATGTTAAATTTAACAACAAAGCTTTTATCAATAGACGGTCCCTAAACAAATCGAAAAAGTGTCTTTTGTCGATTGATTGGCTTCTGATACTGTCTATAATATTTAAATATTCTGTTTCTATGCATTTATAACTTTCATTCTTTCTAAGTTGTTTTAGAGCTGATAATGCTTCAACTTTTCTGCCTTTTTGTGCTAAATAAACAGGAGATTCTATAAGGTATATTTGCGATAATATTAAATGTAAAAACGCAGGTGCGGCACATATTAAAGTATAGACCTTAATGCTAGTTAATGGTCCAATAATGTAAGAAACAAGTAAAGCGAATGGCATTACCACTCCTACGAAGCATCCCAGTTTTCCTCTATTGTTTGAGACTGCAATTTCACCGTTGTAACTATAAACGTTAAGAAATGCACAGCTTGAACCAAAACCTGTGGTAAGTAAAAAAAAGAAAATAATATATATATGTTTAGCAAAAGCTATACAGGTCAAACTAATGACAAATATTGCTGATGATAAAGCCATAGTTTTTTTCCGTCCAATGTTGTTTGTTATTTTAGGTACAATTAAATTGGAAATTAATATGCTTAATATTGAAAGTGAAGCTATCATAGATATTTGTATAGTTGTGATCGGCGTTCCTAATGGGTTGATGTCTGTATTATTGGATTGTAACTTAGGAATTGTTGAAGATGACCAGGCCATCATATTTCCTACAGTAACGTATAAAAAATCCGCTAAAAAATAAAAAAATATATGTATAGAAAATTTCTTTATAAATTTAAAAAAAAATCAAATCATAATAAAATACCTTCAAACGTTTCACCAGTAACTTTAAAGTTTTGCCTAGAAATGCAAAACCAAAAGGAAGCTGACCAACTTTTTTTTTGTGTTTTTAAATATTACCGTTTGAGATCAAGGTTAACACACTTTTATGTATTCGTTCAACTAAGCTTTGTTCCATTTTTTCTTTGTTTCTTTTCTACATGTTGGATTGAAAACATACTCGTACATAATGGTGAAAGAGAAGAAAGCATGACAAACTGTAAGGTATTGATTGAAAGAAAAAGAGTGGAACAAGTGAAAGAGTTTGTATACTTGGGTCCAAAGTTTACAAGGAACGAAAAGTGTCAAAAAAGGTACGAATGACTGTCCATAGAGGACTGCTGGTCCCTACATTTATGTATATATATGAAAAATGTATAACTAATTTTTTTAAAAACCAGCTAATTTTGCTGTATATTTATATATAAATAAAGGTTTATGTGGGTCGATTATGTATCAAAAAACAACTATTCCTCAGGCTATATGCTGATACATAATCGTGTATAATAGCCCATTTCGAGTAACAATATGCAGATGCTTGTTAAGTAAGAAAGGGGACTATTAGATTTATCCATCCGAAGTAACCACCTATGGACCGGTTTCGGGGTGTGTTGCCACTCATCAGCTTTGACTCCTACCAAGTATACATGAAGTGCTACGCAAAAAGCGCCAGTCACGACATCTATACTTATTAACAAGCACCACCCGGGGAATAGCTTTTGCGAAGAAGTATTGTAATCTGAAAAATTTATAGAAAACTATAATATTATTATAGTAAACTATAAACATTGTTCGACAGCGTAAATGGATGTGAAAAATGTATAACTGGTTTTTAATATTATAGTTTTCCATAAATTTTGCAGATACATATATATATATATATATATATATATATATATATATATATATATATATATATATATATATATATATATATATATATATATATATATATTATATACCCAAATGGGCAAGTCGGTAGAGGGTAAAGGTCGACCTAGGGGATCAAAATTGTTATGGGGAAATGCCGGGTCAGCAACCGACGAACATGTATAAAAGCAGAAAAGCCTGTTTCACAATGATACGTTGTGAAAAAAAGAAGGAAAGTTAAGTTAAGATAGCCTTTTTTTGCTACTTTAGTGTACTCACTCCTAACACCAACCAAAACTTTTTCAGAGGCAGAGACTCAAATGTGTGTTTTAATGTGGATGAACTCCGAAGATCTATAAATGCTTCGTAATCCAGAACGGTTAGCTTCGCAGGTTAACTTCTGATGATAGGTAAATACCAAAAATAAAAATTTCGTAGAACCTTAGTGACTTCTCCACGGAACCCTTAGGTTCCGTGGAACCCACTTTAGGATTCGCTGCTCTAGAGGGTTCTTTTCAGGTACTCTTAAATATGCTGATTTATAAATAGAAATTTTTCGAATTTTTTTTTTCCGCTAATATTTATTATTATTTTGTTTGTTTGTGGTTTTAATTATTGTCATTTTAATTGTTTGAATTTCAAAGTCAACTAATTTACCTAAGTTATGAATAATCAAATAGTGATAAATGCTAAACGCTTCGTGTTTCGATACTGTAACAGTTTTTTTGATAAAGGACTATGATTTTACTTAATTCATGTTTTATTAAAAGATTTTAAAAATAAGGTCAAACTGCTCTGATAAAAATATTGAAATTAAAAACTTTCCATGGTTGTCGGTAGGCGTGCTTGATGATACATAAATTATGAAATAATCTAAATACAATCCCTCACTTACAGATTTGGTTAATAACAACAATTCCATGCTACAAAAAATTATTGTTTAATATTATAATTTGTCCACATTTTTATAGTAAGTTGATAATATTTAAGTACAAACAAAAACCGTAAAATGATAAAGCAGATGTGAGTTTTTATTTTTTAATATCGGTTAGTGGTTCCAGTTGGGGAGTTCTTATTAGCACAATCAGAAAGGATCTATGTAAGATAGATGTGACGAATCATCATAAAACACAGAAACGAATTAGGCTAGACATTTTTTTGACTAAAAAACATTGTATTTACACAATGCTATTACCACCGAAGTTTTCAAATTAAATTACTTTTACTATTATCTATAGTAAAATTCATTTGTTACTTACCTAGGAAAGCAGAAATGTAAATTGGGTGAATTGAACAACTGGTTTTTTTTTTAATTTTAATTTGATTTGAGCACCGTTTCAGCTTATTGTCACACATTATTTTTTTTAATGTTCACAGTTTTTTGTATTTGATGCATATAAATCTTGTATATTCTATTTTTAACGTGAATATATAGTATAACAGTTAGTCGCTTTGCATCGTTTTTAAATTTGGTGTAGGTACACAGAAAAAGTGAATGTTTTTATCTTTCGGTAAACCTGCATATAAGTAGCGCTGGCAATACTATAACACGCTGCGGTATTTATGCGATATTATTCACCCTTCCCAGTGTTGCCAGTGTGTAGCATAATAAAATTTTAAGTTTTTGGCAAATTAGAAAATAGAAAAAAATATTACATAAATCTAATTATTAATTTTACAACTAAATTGGGGTATTGCTTATTCTGAACTTCAATTTAAACTGAAATTTAAAATAAAAATATTCACTTTTATTAAATAAATAGAAACAGGAAACCAATAACAAATGTTTTTTTTAACCCTATAACTTTAACTCTCCGTTAGTACAGTAACATGGTAAGTGCGGTGGGGTGTATCACACCCCAGCCTTTTTTTTTCGTTAAACGTAGTCAATGACAATAATATCACCAAATAATTGAAGACTGTTGTTAACAAATCATATTTATTTTATCTTAAATAAAATCTTAACAAATAATATTCTTTTTACAACTAACACTTAATTGCACATATTTCGTAATCACATGGAAAAATGTCAATCCTTTGAAAAAAAATATTGTTTTAATATTACTCGCTTTCTGTTTCTTAAATACAGCATGTACTGCACATTGTAACTGCATGATCTAAACATAACGATTTATGGCACTCACCACAGCTATACTTGGTTTTGCGGTCTTTAATTCGAGGACACTCTGAGCAGCGCTGTTGCCCTCCTAATCTTGGATGTTTTGGTGGGTCTACATCTTCACGAGACTTTTTATGCCAGCTATTTTTAGTCTTATATGTCTTGGTAAATACAAATTAGCCTGTCTTAGTGCCAAATGCTTAGCAATCAGATCAGAAGCAATTTGTTTTAGGAAAACTTTACCTTTGCAGCACCTCCCTTAGGGCCAGGCAAATGTAAAACAATATTGTGCCTTCTCGTGCGCACATTAACTGTTGGAACTGTTTTTATCTACTTTGTTTTGTGATCTTTTCCTAGTAAATATTTATTTGTGATTGTAGGTCTACCTCTAGGTATTAACTGATTTGAATCATCGTCACTGGAGCTGGTTGCGTTTTCCTCTAATTTGTCTGCTGCATCTTCATTGTTTCCGTCTTTTTCCAATGTTCCCGCTGCATCTTCATTCGCTTTTACATTGTCCACATTGCTAGCATCATCATTTTCCGATACTATTTCATTTTCAACAAATTGAGCTCTGCCGTCTTCTTCTGCCAACTCCTTCATGACTTCGTCCTAATACTTTTGCGGCAATGCCTGTTGCTTCTCGTACATCATTTTATAAAGTTGGTAACTAAAATAGAAAAAATAGATACACAATACAATGGTGTAAAAATTATAATCAGAACAACACTGGGGTGTACCACACCCCGCTCCAATTTTTTTTCATTTGTTCTTTACCACTAGTATGTAGTATCCCAAGTTATATTAACAAGGCGCATGGGTTTGGACCCCTAAAAACAATTAGGTTCGTTCTTCACCAGGTAATGTTGGTGTTAGGTTAGGTCGTTAGGCTAGGTTAGACTAGTAATATATATTAAAAATCGTTTTTATAACTACCGCCGTCTTCCAACGCCCAATCTCCACTCGTTTCTGTCTGCCCATAAATCGTCATCCAGGCCCCTAATTTTCATTTCGCTGTCTATTCCTTCTCTTCAGCTCCTCCGTGGTCTTTCTCGCTTTCGCCCATTTGGATTCCATTGTGTTATTTGTTTAGGTATTTTTTCGTTCTCTATTCTCTACACATGCCCGTACCATTCCAGTTGCTTTAATATTATCTCGTCCACTATCGTGCGTTTACCTACTGTCATAATTTTTCTTATTCGTTGATTTGTAACTCGTTCTCTTCTTGATTTTCCTGCTGCTCTTATCCAATAATCCATTTTTGTAGCGTACAGCATTTTCTTTCTTCTGTCTTTGATTGGCCAGACTGGTACGTAACAATACTCTTTACGATGGTGTTATATATGAGATTTTTGTTCCGTTTCGATATACTCTGGTCCCAGAGTATTTCATTTATTAAAGTTCTTTATATATATATATATATATATATATATTATAAAGGAGTTGCAGGCGATGGTTAATGTTATGCATGATTACCTGAAAATCAATGGGATGAAAATAAATGTGAGCAAAACGAAAGTAAGTAAGTAATGGTTTTTGAAAGAGAGGAAAGCATGACAAACTGTGGGGTTTCGATTGAGGAAGAAAAAGTGGAACAAGTTAATAAATTTGTGTACTTGGGTTCAAAATTTACTAGAGATGGAAAGTATGACAGTGAAATTTAGCGAAGGAAAACAAAGGAATGGGGCACTGCATAGCTTTATGAATAGCCATAAAGTATCAAAAAAGGCACGTCTGGCGGTGCATAGAGGTTTGTTGGTTCCTACACTTATGTATGGTAGTAAATGTTGGGTTTGGCAGAAGAAGCATGAAAATAGGATTAATGCTGCGGAGATGAGTAGTCTGAGAAGTATAGCCGGAGTGACGCGGTTGGATAAAGTTAAGAATAGTGAGATAAGAAAACGCTGTGGTGTAAAAAAAGATGTGGTCACAAAGATAGATAAAGGAATGCTTAGATGGTTTGGACACGTAGAAAGGATGGGTGAAGGAAGATTGACGAAACAAATTTATAATGCAAGTGTGAATGGACAAATCGGTAGAGGTCGACCTCGGAGAACATATCTCGATCAGATTAACATTGTTTTGAAGAAAGGCCAGGTCAAGAGTACTAACAACCGAAGAGCATGTATGAGAGCACTGATAAAAGTAGAGGAATCAAAATGTATGTATGTATTATTAGCCTAACCTAACCTAACGTCCTAACCCAACAACAACAGTACCTGGTGAAAAATTTTGAAAATGCGGGAACGTATTAGAAAAGACTGTAAACAATATCTAATAGTATATTATACGCAAGTAGAAGTCTATACTTTCTCAGAGTTTTAATGCAATCTAAATATTGGGGTCTTCTCCAACAGGTCCTCGCATTTTTAAAGTTCTTCATTAGGTACTGTTGGTATTAGGTTAGGTTAGGCTAATAATAATCGGTTTTAATTGAGGCAGTAAAATAAAAAAAAAAGTCCATCCTAACCTAACACCAACATTACATGGTAAAGAACGAACCTAATTGTTTTTTGGGGTCCAAACCCATGCGCCTTATTTATATTACTTGGAATACTACATACAAGAGATAAAGAATGATACCAAAAAAATTTGGAGGACACGAGGTAGAGCCGTGATTCGACAAATTTATTATAGTTTATTGCAAATATCTCGGTTTCTATTGCAAATATGCCAAAAGTAATTAAAATCAATTATATAGGCAATTTTAATATCCACATTTTTGTTAAAAATTTTACGATATTTCCAAAAAAGTTACTTAAGGAGTAAATTTTAATTTTTTTTAGGGGTCCAAAGACTTCTCCCTTCTTAATATTACTTGGGATACTACAAGTTAATGATAAAAAACATGTCATAAAAATTTGGAGCCATTGTTCGCAAAAGCCGCGATTGTAAATATTTACCGAAGTTATTTTTATTTGTACAGACTGGTGTAAACATAATATTTTTTACTAAAAATTATGCAGAATATGATAATTTTGGCAACATTTAAGCTTTTACTTATCTCGTTACTATCCAACAATATCATAAAAATATTGTAAACGTTTTAATTTTTTTGTAAAAACATTACGGTTTGGTATGACCTTTAAGCTGCTTTTAAAATTTAACGTAATAGAATAAGAATCTTAAAGTCAAAGCTTTTTAAAATACCATGTAGTGTTAAAACCCCAAAACAAAACTAAATTACAAAAATACCATACGGCATGCTCATGAATATTTTGAAAAAAAATTCCAGGAAATTTTTAAAACATACATGAGCTCGAAAAAATTTCGGAAATAATTTGACTTCTAGTGGTATTACTAGTGAAAATTGATATTACTGAGACGTTTTTTCCAAAAATTAGATTCATAGACAAGAACACCATCTGGAGAACAACTCAGCCATGAATGACGAATGATGTGTGTTTTGTGAATTTTTTAATTGTTTTTATAAAGAGGAATGAACCCCAAACAGATTTACTGGATTTATCAAACAATGATAATATCTATGGTCACGTATGGTTCAGTAGTCTGGTGGACCAAAGGGTTACAACAGACAGCTAGAGCAAAGCTTGCTGGCCTTCAGCGGCTGGCATGCCTGGCCATAACTGGAGCTATGTCCAGCACACCAACGGCAGCGATGGAACACCTCCTACATCTCCCTCCCCTAGATATTCTCTTAGAGAGGGAGGCCAGGATAGCTTCCTATAGATTCCTGTCTTTGGAAAAGCAAATAAATGGAGAGCAACTCGAAGATCACTCCGGGATACTGAGTGAAACAAAAAACCACCAAATTCTCGGGATGGTTCCTGACTTGCTAGCTACAAAAATACACGTAGGAAAGTCGTTCAAAGTCCTCTTTCCGGAGAGAGACGAATGGATGAGGGGACAAATCCTCTTCCCAGAGACTGAATACGTAATGTACACAGACGGCTCAAAAACCCCAGATGGAGTTGGGGCCGGTGTTTTCAGCAGGAAACCAAAGATTGAAATATCTACCAGTTTTGGCAGGTATGCCACAATCTTTCAGGCTGAAATATTCGCTATCGAATTGTGTGCAAGAGAGTTGACCAACAGACCTCTAGCAAACAAAAACATAAATATAATATCAGACAGCCAGGCCGCTTTAAGAGCACTGAGCTCCAACAAGATAAATTCTAAACTTGTATGGAATTGCATCGAATCCTTAGAGCACCTTGGTGCGAACAACAGGGTGACCCTACTGTGGGTACCTGGGCACCAGGGGGTGGAAGGAAACGAAAAAGCCGACACCCTTGCAAAACAGGGGGCCGAATCTGCGTTCACTGGACCAGAACCGGTTTTTGGAGTCACCACAAGTGCCGCCAAAACAATTATTTCGGACTGGGCGGAGAGGAAAATACTCACGTACTGGTCCGACTTACCAGGGCTAACCCACTCGAAGGCGTTTTTACCGTTACAACCCTCGAGAAACACAACTAAGCAGATCCTAGAATGGAGCAAAAATGACCTGCGTATTCTAACAGGACTGCTTACGGAACACTGTCGTCTGAGATACCACCTCAGAAAGATAGATCTGAACCAACAAACGGACTGTCGGTTCTGCTGCGTGGAAGACGAAACTGCTGAACATATACTATGTTCATGCCCCGGCCTGGGAAGAATAAGGTTCAACATATTTGGTTACACTAACCTAGAACCTACCGATTTTTAAAAAATCTCACCCTATACAACCATGAACTTCGTAAGAAGGGCTGGATTGTACGGTGAACTGTAGCCTCTAGGGGTGAGCCACAATAGACCTACTAAGGGTCGCGGTGGATGGGCGACCACGCCCCACTCACATAAAACCTAACCTAACCTATAAAGAGTTACTGCCTTTTTCTATTTATAACCTCAACTTAGTAAGTTACTTTTTTTAACGTTCATTTACTGTTACTGATATACAGGGTGGCCAACCGAAAACGACACAGAGCCATTTGCGGGAACCTCGTCAACATTTTAGAAAGACGCTCAGACCCGTCGATTTTTTATTAAAAGGGGACATTTTTTTCCGGTATTTTTGACTCCATTTCTTTTAACCCACGCGAGGGTAAGAGTTACCCCAAAATTTTTAAATGGCATTGGGGGTCGAATAAGATGTCTTTTAAAAGCTCTAACAATTCTCTTTACAATGGTTTTTGAATTTTACATTTTGTCCCATACATTGAAAAAAATTACAAGTTAAAATACCAATTATTTTAGTTGCTTACTTACTACTTAATTGTTTAAATGTTCAAACTGATGACCGTCCACTTCCATACAATAATAAAGACGGCACTCGTCAACGATTCTTTGACGCAAATCTTCCATCTACGCTGGTTGTGTTTTATAGATTTTACTTTTTAGATGTTCCCACAAAAAGAAATCGAGGGGCGATAAATCTGGCGATCGTGGAGGCCATTCAATGCTGCTTCTTCTCCCAATCCAATGCCGTGGAAAACATTGGTCTAAATACTAACGAACAAATAATCCACAGTATGACGAAGATCATATTTATTTTCAACAGTATTTTTTTTTCAGTATTGAAATTAACTAAATACTATTAAAGCAACATCGTTTTTGTATGTATTTGTTTTATTTAAGTGTTTAGTGTTTAGAAAAATATTATATCGGTTTTTTTTTAATCATTATTTATTTTTATTAATTTAATTTTATTGCCCTGGTCAAAAATGTATAAAATACAATTTTATTACATCAATCGGTGTTTATATTTTTAAAGTTGCCATAATATCCTAACAATTCGTCATTTTTTAATGGTTCTGGTCGAAGGTCTTCGTTAACACTGATATTTTCTAATACCGCAAAACGATCTTCATACTCAAACATCTTCTTTTGCCATATTTCTGCGAATAAAAAATAAAAACTTATTTTATCTTTCATAAAAATGTTAATTTTTTTTCTGATTTTACAATTATTTTTTTATAAACTTCTTAGCAAACAATATTTACATGCATTTTTCATATATACATACATATAATCGATTCGATAAAGTAAAGAATGGTGAGAAATTTACTTTCATGCTTTTTCTGCCAAACACAACAATCACTACCATACAAAAGTGTAAGGACCAGCACATTTCTATGCCTTTTTTGATACGTCAAGCTGCTCATAAGTTTATGTAGGGTCCCATTCATTGTTTTACTGCCAACACCTTTTGCTCATTATCACAGTCATATTTTACGTCTTTCGTTAACTTGTGACCCAAGTATACAAACTCATTAATTTATTCCACTTTTTCTTCTTCAATCAGCACTTGGCAGTTTGTCATGCTATTCTTTTTCAAAAACCATTACTTTAATTTTGATTGCATTCACTTTCCTTACTTTTATTTTTGGGCATAATATTAACCATCGCCTGCAACTCCTCCTCAGATGATGCTGATATCACCTGATCATTGGCGTAAACGACACATTTGACGATCAAATAATTCATTCTTAATATATATGCACCATTTTTTAAATCTTATAAACAATCATCTATGTATAAGCTAAACGGCTATGGAGAAGCCACACACCCCTGTCCGTGTAAGCTCCGTTTACCTTGGCCAAGCAGTGGAATTCTCGTATAGTGATTTCAGTGCTTTCAGGCCTTTTCCAGGTATACGAAAGCGCATTAGACCTTTCACATTTTAGCCAAGAATTTTTTGACCATGTTTCGTAATAAAATAACCTGATCCATATATCTCCTTTCTCTGCTATATCTTGCCAGCACATCCCATATCATCTCATCAGTTTTATTTGTCACTCTTTTAATCAACACCTTTGCCTACAGTTTGACCACAATGGAAAATTCAAAATAATATTTCTGTAAGGTTAAAATTTGCGGAAAGCAATTCTTTTTAAAATGTGTACATCAAATCATTTTTTTAGAAATGAAAAATGTTTATATATTTTTTAAAAGGCAACAAAACTTACACTTTTTTAATTTACTTCATATTTTTATTCCATTTAAACATTTTTTTAACAATTAAACCCACTTTTATTCTATCTAAGACCAAGAGGACCATGTGGATCACCGCCAATTAGACCAAAATAAGACAAAGAATATGTAAATATTTTTGTATTCCATATTATTTTTTTATGTAGTAATTGCAAAATGTACCTACCTGATAATTCATCCAAAGATTTTTCTTTGCCACCATAGTTACTGGGTAATAGGTCCAGCGGAATGTATTTAGTCAACTCCTCTATTGTTTGATGAATGTATATCTGCAGTTGCAATAATTTTATGATATGTTATGTTTTTAATTTAAATAAAATTTTACGCTTCCCCCTTTTGGTTTGGTCTTTGTCTTTGATTGTATTTAAATCATCCCAAATATATCTGTGGTTTAATAATAATTATAAACAGCAAATTATTTATTAAATTGTCAGGAATTTTATATTTTTTCGCGCTACTGATTTTGTTACTTTCTTAAAATTCGCGTAATGTATGTATGCAGGATAGATATAAATTTTTTTAAGTAAGGTCCTAAAAAAATATATACTTGTCAATTGAATTTGAATTTAATGTTAAAATTAGCAAAGAAAAAAGTTTAATACTGCCAAGTTTAGCAAATGGGGAATAAAATTAAATTTGAAATAATTACAAATAGTTAAGGACGGCATAATTTATCATACCCTTGATGAATTAAAATAGCAGGAGATATCCATTTTTTCCGACAGCCAAGCTGCTATCAAATCACTGAATTCAGTCTTCTTAACCTCTAGGACAGCGGTGCAATGCCGTGCCGCCCTGAATGAGCTAGCAACTAAGTTTAGAGTTCACATTGTCTGGGTACCTGGACACAGGGACATAACAGGCAACTGTAAGGCAGATGAGCTAGCAAGAGAGGGCACCACCCTCCCAGCTGTATCTGTCTCATCTCAGCAAGGAGTACCGATTGCAAATTACCGGCTAATCCTGCACAGCAAAGTAGTTTAAAAAGCCAACTTGAGGTGGCAAAATAAACCCACAAGCCCATCATCAAAACAGATTTGGCCTAAACTAGATCTATGTCGAACTAATGATGTTATAACTCAATCCAGGGAGTCCATTGGAAGTTGATCGCGGCCATAACAGGACACTAGGCAGGTGGATTCCATACACGGCGCATAGGAATCCCAGAGCTGTCACAATGAGAAAGAGTGGGAAACAATGGTAAATCTTCTCTGTCACTGCCCTTTCCTAGGCAGAAAACGTCTTTCTATACTAGGGCATCTGAAATTTGATGATTTATCTGATCTCAACTCATTTAGCATTAAAGACCTTACACTTTTTATTAAAAGTTTTAACTGGTTTTCACGGTAGAGGGGAAAGGAACCGCCGCGCCGTCCATCACGGTATCACAACGGGCCAAAAGGCATAAGTGGGTTTCCTCCGAACCGCCGTTTTAACCTTACCTAACCAAACATAAAATAGCGAGCAAATAATTGGGTGTTAATTACACGTACACAGATAAAGAAAGAAATATTCATTAAAGTTATTGGTAAAGTAAAAAAGATTTACAACCATTTACCTACAATCTTTTAAAAATAAATTTTAAACCAGTCGGTTAAACCAGCAAGTCACAAAATCACCCCCACTAAAAAAGCGTATAAACTTACCCTTTTTGATAATTTTTCACCCAATAGATTCTTAAATATTGTAATAAGTGTATCGAAAAAAGAAGGCATTTTGTAAAAGTGTATTTGATGCATTCGAAAGCTGTGGACATTCTAAAAAAAATTTACATGGTAATTGCAATACTGCATACATTTTCTTTTTTTTAAATAACAATGATTATATTGACTTTTATTTAGTATTAAATTGTGGCATAAATTATTACTTTGCAAATTTTTTTAATGTATACCTTTATCTTTTAGACTAGTTTACATAAGTCAAGTAAATGGCGGAGGAAAGATGCAAGTTAAGAAATGTGTTTCGAGCGAAAGCTCGTAAGTGGTTCAATGATGAACTGTAACTAAAACTATTTTTGTTGTAAAAGTAAAATCAATAAAACGAGGAGCTTATTCATGAGATTCAAGAACGTTTTTACAAACTCTTACTTTGACCTCAATCTCAGAATAAGATTCACAAAATGTTACGTATGGGCCGTACTGTTGTATGGTATGAAAGGCTGGACATTGAAGGTTAACACAATAAATGGACTGGAAGCATTTAAAATGTGGATCTATCGAAGAATCTTGAACGTCCCATGGACGGAAACACCAACGAGGAAATTTTGAGGACGATAGGAAGAGAACGCGAATTGCTGGGCACGATAAAACTCAGGAAAACAGCGTACCTGAGACATGTGTTACGCAACGGAAGGGACTATTTTGAGGCACTACACATAATAAAGTTTATAACAATGTATAGGGTATACACGGCGTGCTATCCAACTAAAGGATAAAATTGTGGCAAGGACCAAAATGGTATTTAAACGTCGATGTGTAGCCTCTTGAGCATTGAACGATAACGATTGATTCTCTGTTTGTGCTAGTTTATGCGCCGTCTTGAGAAGTGTCGCAAAAACTCAAAATCGATACTATTAACTGGATTTGTCGATCGGTGCAATTGGTTTGTAGAATCAACAATATTAATTTAAATTGAATCTAAAAAACCTCCATGTTTTTTTCCCAAACAAAATGCATATTAACTCGACCAATGTAACTGTTAGTCCAGTAACAAGACGAATAAACAGGGAAATATTAGGCGAGTCAAGTGGTAGAGCGGGTGGCATAATGACTCGCACACTCGCCCTCTTCCCTACCACTCGAGTAGCAAGTCGATACAATATAATTGTCGTATTAATATGTTGCTGTGTGAACACAAGTAAGAAACAAAAGGATGAGTCTAGTGCTAACCCCACTGAACGCAATTCACTAGACCGAGTTACTTTACCAATGTAAACACCAACCAAAATAACTATGGAAAGTCGAGTAACTGCATTGAGCTACTGGGCCGAGTTACTCTTCCAACATAAACTAGCCCTTACTACAGTAAATGAATAGAGAAATTGGTAAATAAATTACAAAAAATAGCTCAGATATCTCGTGATTAACTAATGAAAAAAATGGATTTTTTTAATTTTAAATTTATGTTTGCAAATATTAACGGTTAATATGAGCAAGACGAAATATTTGTGTATTTGGGGCAGAAACAACAGATCTGGATCTGGACAATGTAAAAATAGGAATATGTAAGGAATACACCTATTTGGGTACAAAAATCACATGTAAAGGTCGTACTGAGGAGGAAATAGAACAACGGATATTAAAAGGAAAGAAAGTTATAGGATGCCTAAACTCGCTGTTGTGGGCAAAAAATATATCTAGGGAAAAAAAACATATGATATATAATACTATCTTTTAAAGTACTGTTCTATATGGCTGTGAAACGTGGCAACTTAATAAAACATTAGAACGCCGATTGCTAGCCCTGTAGATGGATTTCTGGCGAAGATCTGCTGGCATATCACGTCTCGATAGGGTTACAAATGACCGAATTCGACAAATTGTAAAGACCGACACAACTATAATAGATGAAATCCAAAGAAGACAACTTATATGGTACGGCCATGTTGAACGTATGACAGATGAAAGGCTACCCAAACTAGTGCTTAAATGGACCCCAACAGAATGAAGGAAAAGAGGTAGACCAAAACCAACATGGATAGGGGGCATTCAGAAAGCGATGTCCGAAAGAAATCTAGCCCCAGGAGATTGGACTGACCGAAGAGGCTGGCAACTGGGAACCGGAAGGCGAAAGACGCTATAAACCGGATTAATTAATTTAATTAATTTATGTTTGCAAATATGTTTTACTTTGCCACGCACTTATTTATTAATAGAAAAACTAATATAAAACTATTTTTTCTTAATTATATTTCTAAACAATTGTAAACAATTACCTTTAAAACAAATACAGTTTGTTTAAGAAGAATAGGTGTAATTTTCATCATGTGTCCTAATGTAGCGTTTTGCAAATCAACTATATAAATTTCACCCATGGCTAAGTCCTCTTGGCATCTTATTTCGTAGATGTTATTTAAACACTGAGAAAATACTCCTTTAAGATCTGCATCATCCGATTTAAAATCTTTGTATTTTAATAAAGTAATTCTATGTAATGACGAAGTTAATTTAGGCAAACTAACCAGATATCTGGAACAAAAATTTATTTTAAATAACATTTAAAAAATGCGCATCAACAGAAAATTACATTGAGTGCTTTCATTTCAAAACCAGCCAGTCCAAATAACTTTTGATTTTGCGTAAATGTAAAAAAAACAAGCGGATAGCGGGTAGATACTCAGTTATAATCCCGATAATTGATAGATCTACCTCAGGGACGCGACCCTGCCCACGCGAGCCTTGGTTTATCTCCCAAGACCATACGGGGGAAACCATTGTCTCATACCATTTTCCAGTCCAAACCCTAACACATTTCTAACCCTGGCGTTGGGCAGCAGCTACGTCAGTACCGGGTTAAGACCATTGAAGATTGACTTCCCTAACGGCTTGATACCGGATATTCACAGGCGACAATCATGTCCAGATTGAACCGGCTGTAACACTGCGATCAAGCAGGCCCAGGAAAACCACTTGATTACTTATTCCAGAGAACGTTATTAACGAGGGATAAAGGACAGAGGAGGAGGGAGAAATAAAAACAAGGTTTAAAAATGTTATTCTGTTGATTCAAGTAGCACCCCTTTAACATCACCCAAAATGTCAAAACACATCAAATGAAAATCCAAGAAAAATGTAAATGAGCCATAAAAACAAAAATTTATTCCAGTGATTTATTTCGCTGATACCATTAAACATGGCAAAATTACAACAGAAACTAAAATGAAGCTCCTTAAATGTATTTACAGTAACTTTTTAAAGTGTGCTTCGTTATTTTGTAGACAATAATATAGCCTATTTTCAAAGTTTTGCTAGTAAATCGTAATCGACTTTTTTCAGTTATTCTAAGCTTTAGTTCTTCAATGTTTTCAAGAGAAGTTTTGTAAACTAATGTTTTTAAATAGTCTCGCAGAAAAAAATAAAATGGTGTTAGATCTGGTGATCTTACCGGCTATTCTATAAAACCTCTTCTGCCAATCCAAATGTCTTAAAAATCGTTCGTATAGCCATTGTCTTACAGCTAGTGCGTAATGTTGAAGGTATTTATTTTGTTTATCTAGCACCATATTATCCGGTTTATTAATTTGTCTTTCAAGTGACTGAGTAATAAGTGGATTAATTTCTCCTTCTTCTTCCACCTGTAGAAGGCTTACCGCCTGTAGTTCACTGATTTTTTTTTCCTGTGAGGTGAACTGCCAGCTGTCTCTCCATCTTTTTAATGGTCTGCCCAGGGGTCTTCTTTTTGTTGGTATTTTGTCCCTGACGATTCGTGGTAATCTGTCTTCATTCTTACGATATTACTGGTGTCAGTTTGTTTTCTTAGATCTTCGTTCCTTTCCTTATCCAGGAAAGTGTTGCCTGTTATAGCGCGTGTTGTTTTCATCTCTGTTGTTCTGAACATTCTTTTGGTTTTTAATGTATCGGCTCTTGTCTCTGATCCATAGATCAATACTGGCCTTGCGCATGTTTTATAGATTCGTGACTTACTCTGAATGCTTATCTGTTTGTTTTGCCAAATGCTTTTTGGATTAATGCAGCTTTGTTCACGTTTTGTTTGACTTTTTCCATAAAACTTTGTGTATGGAACCAACAAAAATATTTCTAAGTTTTGATTCTTCTGGAATGGAAAAAGTAGGATCTTTAGCAAAATGACCCAGTACTTGTGCAGCTTTGTCAAGAACTCGAGGATTATTTTTTTTATAACAAACGGATCCAGTTTCTCCAAATTTCCTACTAACTCCCTGATGGTCTGGTGCCTTTCATTAAAAACTCGAGCTGTTTTTCGAGCGCACTTGTTTTGATGACCGTGAATAAATATTATTTGTATTCGTTCTTGCAGAAATTACACAATTTTTAAAATATTCCAAGATTGGCTAATGTAACGTCACGAATAAGTAACTAAATATAGCAATAATATTTAAAAAAAAAACAAATAATATCAAAAAAGGTGACATGTATTTATAAGTAAGTTAATTGAATAATAATAAGACATCTACCTATCCAACAGTGGCGTAGGTCGTTTTTGTTATTATTGTTGTTTATATAGCTGATTTGATATTTTAAAAGAAGGGGTGTGAAATGTTTAAGGTGTGCGACCTGAAAATAGCAGAATAATATTTTTAAGCCTCCCCCTTGATTTAAAATTTCATGTGTTTTTTGTTTTTCTTACATTTTCGCAAAATCAAAAATTATTTGGAATGGCTGGTTTTGAAATGGAAACACTGTATACGAGAATAGTTCACGAATTGTTGTCCCTAACATAGTTGGCGTTGAATGACACATGCAAATAAAGTATCAGGCAAAAGTTTATTGTATGACATTAGTGTGTATCAATTAGCATCAGCGCATCAGTTCGTGTATGTTGAATAATATTTTTTTTTATTGAGGTGTGCGTGATTTTATAAAAATGGACAAAATGTAGATAAAAGGTGTGATAAAGTACCTCTGTAAAAAGGGGTTATCACCGCAAGAAATTTGTAAGGATATGGTAGAAGTACTGGGTGACTCTGCCCTTTCGTACCAGGTAATCAAGAACTGGTTACAAAACTCTAAACTGGCAAGAGAGTCCTGTCAACATGCCCTCAAAATTGTGGTGACCAAAGAAAATGTGAATTTAGTCCATGACATGGTATTTAATGACAGAATTACAGTCAAGGCTATTTTAAAGACATGTAGGCTTTCTGTTGAAAACGTTGAAAAAATTTGACATCAGGAATTGGGTCTCAAAAAACTCTCTGCACGTTGGGTTCTACAAATGCTGACGGCAAACCAGAAGCGTGTTTGCCAGGTTGCAGCGGAGACTAATTTGGAAATCATTTACAGGAATCTCGATGAATTTAAGCGAAAATTTCATACGGTCGACGAAACATGGGTCCATCACTTTGTTTCAGAATCCAAAAAATAAAGTATGAAATGGCGGCATAGGGGTTCCCCTCTCCCTCAAAAATTTCGTGTGGTCCTATCAGCTGGTAAGATTATGGCTACAGTTTTTTGGGATTTTGCAGTTAATATTTTCGTGGATTATTTACCGCGTGGGCTTACCACAACAGGTGAATATTATATAAATTTATATTTATATAAATTATAAATTTAATACCAATAGTACGCGAAGCAATCAGTAAAAAAAGAAGGGGAAAATTAAGTCGAGGTGTACTCTTTCACAAGGACGACGCTCCTGCCCACAAAAGTTTTGTTGCAATGGCTGCCATTCACAATGCGGGATTTGAAATTTTTGAACAACCCCCCAATTCTCCAGTTTTGACCACCAGCGCCTACCATCTATTTTTAAAATTAAAAGACTTAAAGTTCCGATTTTTTTTAAAAGGGTTTGAAACACTTTAACACCGATATACCAAGTGTATAAACGTTGCAGGAGACTATGTTAAAAAATTAATTAGTTTTATTCTTCTCATGTGTGAACTATCCCTGTTAATAATGATTAAATTAATATTTGTAAAAATATTTACACTGGGCAATTAAAAACGGAGATAACTTTTATTTAAGTAGGTATTAAATAAGTATATTTTATTTAATTTACCTAATAGGATAATTAAATTCTTTTTTACGAGCTTTTATTTAACTCGCAATGTATGTATGTTCGGGTGAAATTTTGCAACTCAATTTTTTATCAGATATCTTCATCCGATTGAGCTGAAATTTTGTATGCACGTTTAGTTTGGATGACAATGCATGGTTAGCAGTGTGACGTCATTTTAAATCCAACATGGCGGAACATCCAAAATAGCGGACCAGTTATTTTTAATGTACTCCTACATTATAGAAAAACAAACATGAAAATATTTCGAGAAATGGGCGAGAATATGAAGTAATTAACACCATAAAAGTAAGAAGGTTACAATATCTAGGTTATATAATGGTATAAGATGCTTAATTTAAAGAATTGGTTTAACTGTAGCTTAATAGAACTTTTCAGAGTGGCGGCAAATAAAGTAAGAATAGCAATGATGATATCCAACCTCCGATAGGAGATGGCACCCAAAGGATAAAAGGACAATATGGTATCAAATGCAAGGGCTTGCTGATAATGACTCAAAAATAAAGTTACGTTACTCTGAATTCAATATGACGGACTTGAATGATGTTGGATTAACTTTGTATGCTTTCTTACAATATGGGGAATTTTAAAGTCAAGCTTACGTGGTCTTAAGTAGGGTAAACACTTTAGAAGGTCTTCTTATTGAAGAGCTAGACTGTTCGAAATTAACCGGCAAACGATGCAATCATGATGCGTTAAATGAGATAAACAGACTGATAAATATGTCAACCAATGACTAAAAATAAAAAAATCAAAAAGAGTAAAAAATAATTTTTAAAAACAAGCTTTTATATTAATGCGCCAAAAAGAATAAAATTAACTTTTCCTTTAAAACTGTTACTATCAACTTAAAACGTTATTACACAATTTATTATGTAATAAAAGCTTGTTGCAAGATATACCCTATGTAGTTAATCAAGTAAATTACATAACTATAACTGAATTTAATTTTTAAAATTTTCGGATTAAGTTAATATAAGTACTTAAATCTCGCGACAAGCTTTTATTACATAATAAATTGTCTAATGACGTTTTAAGTAGATATTAAAAGTTTTAAAGAAAAAGTTTTTATTATTTTTAGCGCATTAAAATAAAAGCTTGTTTTTAAAAATTATTTTTTACTCCTCATTTATTTTAACATACATAGTTTAAATTTATATTTAAAAAAATTTCTTGATTGGGACGCATACAAATTTAATTTGTAATTAATTGTTTGGATGGTTTGGCAGGTTATGGATTTCATAAACTTGTTAAAGGATTACTTTTTGTCCCAATTTATTAATAGCAGAATAAATATTATTATTGTACTCACGCAGTATTATGAGCTGCTTCCATTTCAGGTTTACAAGGATTTTTGTTGCGGTACAAATCTGGTATTAAGGTTCTTACCGTGTAGTACATGTCTAAGTTTTGTTTAGCTTTTTCTATACTATATTTACAATTCGTCAAAAAAAATTCAATCATGTTATCAGCTAAAACAAAAATTATACCAATAAATGATGATTTTAATGATGGTATTAAGTAATGATTATTTTCCTATCATAAAAATCCAATAATATTAGTTAATTTCAGGTCATATGATTAAACTGAACCAATCAGAACATTACACTAAAAATGGGATGTTTTCACGCAGTATAGTACAACTTTGGTCTTTATGTACGTATTTTTATGGGTACAGTTTTTTAATTGGGTAATATTGAATTCAATATAGAACAGGTGGTAGCGCTTTGTTTGAACAAGTCATTTTAAATCAACTGAAAATTATAATAATAATAATACGCTATGAGCGTAACATATGAAAGTGGTCAGAAAAAAATTTTGTCTTAGTGATTTTATATCGTGCCATAATTTATGATATGATTTTTTAAACGATTTCCAACTAAAACATAATAATCAGCTGTCTTGACTGTATTTATTTATACTTCTACAAAAATAAAAACAATCGTCTGCTGTATTTTTAATAGGGGTAAGACCGTCAGTCGGCGTCATAAACATGCCATGCGCTCAGCCTATCTGAGCGTTACATAATTACTTTTGCAAGTAAACTGACGGTCTTTACACCAACAAATATTCAGCTGACGATGATTTTTATTTTTATTAATAATAAAATTATATTATATTTTTATTTTAGACAGTATTATGTCAATCTATTATAAAAAAAAACAAGTTTTAGGAGGTTAACTAACAAGTTTTTATTAAATGTGTCATATTTATTATCTAAATTATACATATAATTATTTATTAATCGAAAAATGATAATTTACATATTTAAGATTTTAGAAAATAAATAAAAATTAAATAAAAACTTGTGAGTTGCCACATTAAACTTGATTTTTTTATAATAAATTGACATAATACTGCCTGAAATAAAAATACAATATAATTTCACTATTAATGATAATAAAAATCATCGTCAGCTGAATGTTTGTTGGTGTAAAGATCGTTTACTTGCAAAAGTAATTATGCATCGCTCAGATGGGCTAAGCGCGCGGCAGGTTTATGACGCTGACTGACGGTCTCACCCTCGTTAAAAATACACCGATTGTTTTTATTTTTGTAGAAGTATAAAGATTTAAGTGTTAAAACTTCATGCAGTATGAAATGAATTTTTTCCTAAAAAATTTAATTAAGTTCATAAACACGACTGACATATAACCCCTTCCCTTCAAGATAGCTGATTATTATTTTTTAGTTGGAAACCGTCTGAAAAATCATATCATAAACTTATTTATTTATTTTCAATTGTATACTTTTATAAAACAAAACATTCCATAATAATTAAATAAACAATAACTTACTTGGAATCTCTGGAAGATGTTTTTGAAGTGTAAGCCAATCTCGTATTATTTTAATGTCTTTAAAAACATCCGACTCTGATTTACTCCATGCTTTTCTTATTTGATTTCGATCGGTTAAAAAAACTCGTGAAGTATTCATCATGTTTGGCAAATAAATTTTGGTTAATTTTTATGTTGAGAACGATCATGTCTGCTATTTATATCATTAGTAAAAATAATTAACATATTTGTTTACATTAATAAATTTGCAATAGGGTACAAAGAGTAAATTTAACAGTGGCGTGTACACGGTGTACTTTATTTGTATAAGCAAAATTTGGTAGGGGGCAAACATAAATAACGGATGGGTGACGTCATGGCTTCTTCTTCTATATGTCTGTCAATAAGTGGCCTAGAGCTTATTTAATAAGTTTAATATCTTCTTCTTGTTGTGCCATACCCCCTGGGGGGCATCGGCGACCTCTCTGCAACTATTCATGTGCACGCTCAATCAGTGTTGCATGAATAGAAGGGACCTACAGTTTAATGCCGGTTCCGAACGGCTAGTTTAGAGAGGCCTTACTAGGCAGAGTACATTCAGTGGTTTGCCATTGCCTTCCGAACGGCAGCGGTCGCTTATAATTCGTTGGTTTGACCTGGGAATCGAACCCAGGTCTCTTGGTGAAAAGTCTGGCGCGCTAGCAACTACACCACGACAAGTTTAATATAAAGGGGGGTAAAAAAAATAAGTAGGACAATTTTGTATGGGACAAATATTGAACAAGTGTTCTCCAAAATGTCCCTACATTTATGTATATATATGAAAAATGTATAACTGATTTTTTAAAAAACCAGCTAATTTTGCTGTATATGTATAAATATATATATATATATATATATATATATATATATATATATATATATATATATATATATATATATATATATATATATAAAGGTTTATGTGGGTCGATTATGTATCAAAAAACAACTACTTTGGCTATATGCCGCGACAGGCATTGAATTACATCTGATAGATAATCGTGTATAATACCCCACTTCGGGTAACAATATGCAGATGCTTGTTAAGTAAGAGAAGGAAATATTGTATTTATCCATCCGAAGTAATCACCTATGTACCGGTTTCGCGGTGTGTTGCCCCTCATCAGCATAGGGTAGGTCTACCTCGACTGGACACATCAACAGCTTCGACTCCTACCAAGTATACATGAAGTGCTACGCGAAAAGCGCCAGTCACGACATCTATACTTTTTAACAAGCACCACCCGGTGAATAGCTTCTGCGAAGAAGTATTTTAATCTGCAACATTTATAGAAAACTATAATATTATTATGGTAAACTATAAACATTTTTCGACAGCGTGAATGGATTTGAAAAATGTATAACTGATTTTTTTAAAAACAAGCTAATTTCGCTGTCTGTTACGTATATATATAAATAATCTCAGCAAGGAGTACCGATTGCAAGCTGCCAGCTCCTCCTGTATGGCAAAGTAGTTTAAAAATCCAACTTGAGGTGGCCTAAACTAGATCCACGTCGAACTAATGATGTTTTAACTCTATCCAGGGAGTCCATTGGAAATGCGATCGCGGCCATAACAGGACACTGGGCAGGTGGACCCATGCACGACGCATGGGAATCGCAGATCTACGACAAGACTTCTGTAAAAGCTGTCACGGTGAGAAAGAGGAGGAAACAATGGTAAATCTTCTCTGCCACTGCCCTGCCCTAAGCAGAAAACGGCTTTCTATGCTAGGGCATCCGAACTTTGATGACTTATCAAACTCTTCATTAAAAGTTCCAACTGGTTCTTACGGTAGAGGGGAAACGCACCGCCAGCTATCCCGGTATCACAACGCGCCAAAAGGCCTAAATGGGTTCCCTCCGAACCGCCGTTTTAACCTTACCTAACCTAACATACAGACTGTCAGATTTGCTGCATGGAAGGCGAAACCGCTGAACATATATTATGTTCATGCCCCTGTTTAGGAACAATAAGATTCAACATATTTTTCCAAAAAAATACTGGCAAATGGCGTCATAAAGGAATTTCTCAATTCAGACCGACACACCTGAGAAAATAAGAATTAAAGAAAGCAGAAGCAGAAAAAAAAATTCTAAACCTAACTTTTTTATTGGAATGAACATGATTTTAAATAAAATTTTATTTTTATGCACTAAAATAATAAATAGGGTACCTACCAGTATAAACATATTAAAGACTTATTTTTAAAATAATTATTTGTTTTTATTAAAATAAAAATTAATACAAATTTTTATTTTAATTAAAATATGGTTTTTTTTCATACTGGATATTTCTTAAATTTGCAATTGTTTTAAAATAAAATGTTCACAACCACTACTAATATTATTTGTTTTTTTTTTATTTCTGTAGTCCTACGATAGGTATGTAATTAGTCGAGGTTCAAGGACTTTTTTTATTATAAATGGATTTAATTATAAATTATGTTAAAACTAACAAAACACCCAACAACAATTTTAATTGATAAATTTGAAAACATAAATATCCTTGATACTTTATTCATTTAATACAATTACATCTCTTATTTTTACCCATTTATTTATGTAGAAAATTATTTTTGTTGTTAAATTATAATAATCAACAAATTTATCTGGTTATTTATTTAAAAATTGTTATTAAAAAAAATCTTAATTTTTAAGATAATTCTGAAGTCTCACCTTATTATCTGCATAAAGAATATAAAAAACTCATTATTTCGTTAATAAATTTATAATTGTTAACCTTTGAATTATGGAAAACTTGTAAACTTAACAACTTATTGTTTGGACAACTGTAGTTAAACTAGTTATACCTACCTATTTAGTTTTGTTAAGATCTAAAAAAAACAATGTTCTGTATTAAATAGAAATACTTATCTTAAATGTTTAATTTTTTAATTTTATTAAAGTATTTAAATTATAATTTAAAAAAAAAATTTGGTACGAAATAGGAAGTATTAAAATTTTGTTGGATAATGTTAAACTAAAAACTATTAAAGCAAATTTTTTGAAACTAATAAAGAGCTCCATATGATAAATATAACATTTATAAAATTTTATGTATATTTTTGTGTAGTTTTGTTTAAAGACACCGTGAACTACATTTTACACCCCAAAATTTACGCATCTTTGATTTTATTGAGAAGATCGGGAGTTGTAAAACGCAAAATGCAACTTAAAAGTCAGGAACGCAGAAAGTTATTGCAAGGGGGTAAAGTGGTTAGCAATATAATGATTTCGAAAGGTGACAAACACTAGCATTGACAATACATACAAGTTTTTTTAAATTTTAAGTTTATTTGTTTGTTAAATTTAAAAAAAATAATATATTTAAACCTATTTTTTTTTTGTTTTAATAGCTTCCTTTTACGTATTATAAACAATACAGACGATATGTACAAATTTGGAAAACATTTTAAGAAACATAGACATTTCAATGCAAATTGTAATGTTTTTTTTTTTGGAGTTTAAATTTTAAGTTTATTTTTTAGAAGTTAATGTTACTCGTAGAATATTTATTTTATTTTTGGGGCCGTTGTAGTAATAGACCGGGGGCCGGTGACACTAAACGTCCACTTACATGGATTTTGGAATTAATAGTATTTAATCATAGGTACAAGATAGGCCTGGTGTGCCAGTGTTTACCTGGCAGAAATATTTTTTATAAATTTTTATTTTTCTAATAATCATAAGTAATTTGTACTTTTATGGAAATTAATTTCTTGTAGACCGTTTTGTAGCAAATTTTATGTATCTACAAAAAAATTTGGTGTGACAACCCTCATCGTGGCAGAAAAGTCTGTCACATCGACTTTTAATATCTAAAGTTCATAAAATGCTTTCCTTATCGCGGAATAACTTTTTTTTTAATCTCTTTCTTTTCAATTCTTCGTTTAAAATATCTCGGTGTGACAGCTCAAAACTTGACCAAAATATCTGTCGCATTACTTTATATTATAGCTTCAACCCTGTAAAATCATGAAAATGGAGCATATTGAAATTCTTTTCTGTTCTGTTTTTAATTTTCGACACAAAATACAGTCTATATCATTTATGATTCTTTCTCTTTTTACTTTTAACTTTTGAATTGAGCTACCCCTACTATCTATAATATATTATACCTGAGTTACCCCAAAAGCCTTAAAAATGTTTAACTTTGTCCCTTTACTCAGTTGCTTTGAAGCCCTGTTGAACGTTACAACATTTCGATCAGTGTGCTTGTTCATTTATTATTTTAAAAATATTTGTCACATCAGTCAGATTTGGATGACCTCAGAAACATAATATTTTTTTTTTATGTTTAAAATTTATTTATTTAAGAAATTTATAAAATAATACCAGGAACGAAAATAAGGTTCATCTAATTATTAATTATACAAAAGAAAAATAATTTATTAATAAGTTTTGCTCAGCCAGATCACACTAAGTGTGGGCGTTAAAATAAAAACAATTAACTTGTCCAGGAGATGCAAGAAAAATGTCAAAAAACTATATTTATAGGTTTCCAGCACATTCCCGGACAATTTTTTGAGTCTATTCTCCGTGATGCCAAAGCTTTAAATGCCGCTCAACTATCTGATTTAATGAGAATTGTTTTCTTTTTTTATCCTCGTCTTAGATTTTCAACAGCACAAGCGTTTGTAGCATGTACTTTAGCTTGGAAGACCGAGGCAAGTCTCCTCAATGAGTTTGTTTGCTTATATTTGGGTTTTGAAGAATAGACGCCTGAGCCAGTTTCTTTGCTGGTTTTTGATCCATCTGTGTACCAGGTGAGTTCACCAGGTTAATCATCATTTTCATTGTCATCCCTGAGTTTGCGTGAACCTCATAGTTTGTCTCAAATGGTATTTCTGCATTCATTTGTTTCAGTACCTTTTTAACAGTTCTGTTGTTCTAGTCTATACGCGCATTGTCTTACCTCGTCCCGGATATAAATATCTAGAGGTAGAGACGTACCGATACTTGGATATACCCTGTCAATTTTAAAACTCCATTATTTTAAAAATCGTTTAATATTATCAATACGCGTTTGATATATAAGATTATATATTATGAACGTATATTCTAACTAAGAACGAACAAATGAAAAATATAAACTCTTTAAAACAATAATATCGGTAAAGTCACGCGAGCATCTTGCAATAAAACCATACGTTCGGCTAGCAGAACACCCTTCAGAATTTCGTTCCAAGTTACTTTGTTATAGGTGACAATCATTTTTTTCTGCAATTCTACGAAATATCTTTTTATCATTAGCATATAAACAATACATGAACATTCAATAGATTTACGATATCATTAATGAATATGTTAAAAAGCAAAGGATCCAGATTAGAACCCTAAGGTACCACAGATGTTGCTAAATATTCTCCAGACTTGTGACCACTACATATCACAAATTGCTTTCTATTTATAAAGTAAGAAGAAAATAAATTTATCATACCAGTAAACAAACCAATTTTTGATAATTTACATGATAACAAGTCATGATCAAGTCGATCAAAAGATTTTGAAAAGTTTGTATAAATAAAATTTGTCTGTACTTGTTCAACAACGTTTTGCACTATTTCCTGAGTTACTTGTAAAAGATTCGTAACAATAGAACGTCCTTTCATAAAGTTTATTACTGATATCTGTCCATTAACTGAAGAATACAAAAAATTTTGCAGCAGAATTTCGAACACCTTGGCAAAATTACAAATAATAGATAGTAATTGGTCTAAATATATATAAGATGGTCACCCCTTTTACATACAGGGCCGACATTTGACATTTTCCATGTAAAGGGAACTGTAGTCGTCTTTAAACTTAGGGTCATCGAGGAAGCCGCAAGGATATTTGCACAATCTTTAATAATAACTGCTGGTATTTGATCAGGTCCGATTGTAATCTTTGGCAACTTCTTTAAGGCTTGCATCACTTGTTCTTTTTTAAATTTAGAGATGTTTATACAACTATTATTAATTGTTTTGTCAGTAATAGATAAATAACATGGTAAGGGAAAGAATTTACTGAAAAAATCAGCAAAAAAATTAACAAATTTATCCGGTGAATCCTTGGGAATGCCATTATATTTCATTTAATTGCAAGGTAAACACAGTTATGTAAATACCTTTGCAAATGTTTAAAATTTTGCACTTGTTTTTGTTTCAGATGCCTAAAAAAACTTTTAGTATTATATATATGCGCTTAAGATTTCTCCCTCTGGTGAAAATTTATTAAAAGTAGCTTTGTAAGTGTTCGTATCATCTTACAAATAAAACACTTGAGATTTATTTTTACTTATAGTGGAAATAAAGGGCAGTTAAATTATAGAACATATCTATTTACCATAACGCAAAAAAATTGTGCTGTTTGTAGCATAACCGACTTTTATACGTATTATTAGATCTTCTGTAGCATGCCTCTAAAAAACCGTAGGAAGCATTCGATTTTATGCTTCTCGTTGATACGTCACTAAATCGAGGGGTAACTTTTGTAATATCTACACTCTTTCGTGGCCATCGGTGCAAGAATATCTCTACACGAATGAAATTTATACCAGAGATTTAAAATCAGCACACACGTGAATGGGGTCGGTACAACCCCCGAGTCCTTTATTATATGCTTCTCATTATGTTCCTCGTGTTTTTAAGAATTTTTTCATTTTCATATTTTTCTTCTAATGGTGGAAAGGTATTTTAAAAATATGTATCAGTTTGATAAAAAATCCTGCACGTTAAAAACTTACGCTATCGGGTGTCTCAGTTGTTTTGATTTATTACCATATCTCAGTTTATTTATTTTAAATTTTTTTTTCTTTTTCTCCAATAATAAAATTGCAAAAATTGGTGCAAAATTAATATTCACTGCATTAAATGTGTACATTCCTGGAAAAATTCCAAATTGCCACAAATAAAATAAATAATTAGCTATAAATCCTCACTTATTCTTTATTAATGTATGTTCAGAATTTATTTAAGTCGACCGTTTCAACGGACTTACTAGTATTAAATTGTGTATCAAGATATTAATGTATAGTATATACTAGGGGTGTCTGAAGATTTTCGACCTAACAAAGTAACAAGACATTTTTATTCTTTCTTCTTCTTTTCGGTGTGCCTTATCTTCTTAGGACGTTGGCGATCATGTTAGCCCATCTAACTTTATCCAGTGCAGCTTGGAACAATTCAATTTAAGTCAGATTCGTACATTGTCGCAAGTTTTTCAGCCATGAATCCCTTCTTCTGCCTGGTCCCCTTTTTCCGTCTATTTTTCCTTTAATTTTAACTAAGAAGGGTAATCAAGCAGTTGAAACCGTAATTCCTGGTTTATCTTTATGGAAACCACCGTGTGGTCGTCCCGATCAAATACTCGCGGGACCTCACCATTGTAAGGCTTTAACCTCTCTAAGTGGACGACTTTCATCTTGGCTCTGGGACTGCGTTGGATTCTATAAACCACATCATTTATCCTTTCACTATTGTATGGCCCTTCCCAAGGTGTTAACTTGGAAGAAACACCTTTCTGTCGTTGTGGATTATACAGCCATACTCGATCTCCTTCTTTGAATCCCGTCGAATTTGCTCTAGGAACTTTACTCGCTTTGCAAACTGGGCATCTTCTACACCAATTCTCTACGTCGTCACGACACTGGAACCAAAAGAACCTTTGTCTTATTTTATCCAAAGTTTTATTAACTCCCAGATGACCACCTGATTTTCCTCCATGGATCTGTTGTTGTTGTTTTCTTGCCATCGGCCGACTCCCAAACTCGTTTCAGCAATCCATTCTTAACAGTAAGGGAATCCCATTGTGCCCACATAGCTTTGAATATTGGTGCCCGGTCGGTGATATCCTTTCAAGTAGGTCTCTCGGCTCCACTTTTCTTCCAACGTAGAAAGTCTACAATGTTGGGATCATTCTCTTGGTCTTGTCTTAGATGGGCTGTTGTCGGTCTTATTTGTCTTATATCGGCAATTCCTTCGTGACGTTCGACCCGCACACAGTGCTTGCAGTTATCCGCACAAGGTCTTCTGGAGAAGGCATCTGCGTTGTTATGTAATCGTCCTGGCCAATGTTTACTCTTAAAGTGGTACTGGTTCAACTTTTGATCCACCTTGCTACTTGACCTTCAGGGTTCTTCATATTCAGTAGCCATCTTAAGGCTGCATGGTCCGTCCTTATGAGAAACTCCCTTCCGTAAAGATATTTGTGGAAGTGGTCTATTGCTTTGATGATCGCTAGCAGTTCTTTTCCGGTGACGCAGTAGTTTCTTTCCAGTTTGCTCATTATTTTGCTGTAGTATTTGTTCTAGAAGTTTCTTTTGTTCTTCTCTTTCTTTCTTTTGGTCTTCTAAAATTTTCTCTAGGTCTGCTTGTCGTCGTTTTTCTTCTTTCGTACGGTGTTTTTCCTTTTCCAATTTTTCTTCTTGTCGTCGTTTTTTTTCTTCCAATTTTTTTCTTCTTGTCGTCGATTTTCTTCTTCCAATTTTTCTTCTTGTCGTCGGTTTTCTTCTTCCAATTTCTCTTCTTGTCGTCGTTTTTCTTCTTCCAATTTTTCTTCTTGTCTTCGTTTTTTCAACTCCTCAAATTGATTTTTCATAAATTTTATAACGTCCTCCATGTCGTCGTATTTCTTGTGTTCACCACAAATCTTCTCTTTTTTTTGCAAAAATCCCACTTTTCTGTTCTATCTTGGGTTCGGCGATTAAAACTCTCGATCCAGTAACAAAACAATGTTTATTTCAATACAATAAATTTTATTTTCATCAACCACTTAGATTTTCACTTAGCTATACAACTTTTACAACTCAATATAACTATTTACATTTATTAATTCATAAACACATAGCCGATACTAATACTTGTTATGATCGCTTCCCCTTTTATATCTCGATATCACAGTTCCAGATCATTCTACCTGTTTCTCCATCATTCGACGCGGCTTCGAGCGGTTGCTCGACCTTTCTGGACCCTGTCGGCGGCAGACAAAGCAAAGTGGTTAAGAAAACCAAGTTAATGGTAGTTACAAAGTTTCCCCAAAATCACAACCATTTAAACGTGTCAGTAGCAGACATCTTAATAGAGGCAAATAAGAACGAGAATTGAAATAGCCAGGTCAACATTTACGAAAATAAAAAAGTTGTTCACTAGTCGAGATATCAAGATTGGACTTATAATGAGGCTGCTGCGTTGTTACGTGTTTTCCGCGCTTTTGTATGGAGTGGTGTCGAGATGTGGTGCTTCTGTAGAATGTGGCGTATTTCCTGGACAGAAAAGTGGAAGTCCTAAATCGGATGAATAAGGAATGTAAAGTAATTAACACTATAAAAAAGAGAAAGCTTCAATATTTAGGTCATATACTGAGAGGACCCAAATACGCACTTCTCCAGCTGATAGTTCAGGGAGAGATTGGTGGAAGGAGGAATATTAAAAGACGCCGTGTGTCTTAGCTTAAAACCTAAGGGACTGGTTTAATTGTAGCAATGTTGACCTCTTCAGAGCTGCAGTTAATAAGGTCCGGATAGCTGTGATGATAGCAAACCTCCGATAGGAGATGCACTATTAGAAGAAGAGAAGTATAGATGCCATATTTATTACCTGTCATATAACTGAAAATGTCATAGAGTTTAACAAGACAGCCTAAATGTGCTTCATTAACCTTACCATGGCATTCGATAGGGTACGCTTAACTAATGTTACAACTCTACTTATAAAAAGGAACATTCACCCCAATATAATAAGAGTTATCCAAAAGCTGAATACCGAGAATTATGCATATGTGGGAACGGCAAATAAATTAGGCAATAAAATACCTGTAGTAACTGGGATCAGACAAGGAGACAGCCTAAGCCCAATCTTATTTAAAATCCTAATGGATGAAATCATAAACCAATCATACCGAATGGAATACAAAGAAATAAAAATAATATGCTATGCTGTCGACGCAGTGACCATCTTGGAAGACGAAGATAACCTACATAGGCTCCTGTATGAATTCCAACAAATAGTAGACATATTTAACATGCAAATATCCATAAAGAAAAGAAAAGAAAACAAAATCCCTTACAGTATCTAGAAAACCAAGAAGATGTAAACTACCAATTTACTATCAGAGTGTGGAACAAGTAATGTCCATCAAATATCTAGTGGCAAACATAACAAGTAATAGGAACCTAAAGGACGAAATAAAAGCCCACACAACAAAGGCATTATTAATTAATATCTGGATACTTAAAAGATTTAATTTGGCGGAATAAACATGAAAACTACGAGTAAAGTAAGAATATATAAAATTTGCGTAAGACCGGTCATGATACGCGATAGAAACCAGAGCGGAGAACGCAACAACCAAACGACTTTTAAGAACTTTTGAATCCAGGTCTATCACATTTTCGATATCAGACTATACTAGATTCAACTTCCATATTCCAAAGCAGTAAACAAATGCATGCAACTGCCGCGTGATTCAAAAACATGCCAGGGGCGCACTAATTATGATGCTATAAAAATAAATAAATATTTTTTAGTTTATTTAAACATTTGCATAAAAATTGGAACATTCACTAAAAAACAACTCTAAAAACAGGTATATTTATTGAATTATTACAAACTAAAATAATTTAAAAAAATAACAATATTATAAAATAGACATATATTCAGACTCAGTGTCATCATCGCTGGAAGAACTGCTGTTATTTAATGTGATTACAAGCTGCTCAACTCTTCGTTCTATAATATTATCAAGTTCCCACATTTTGGGCTCTATTCTAAGTTTTACATGCCCAACACATTTTTTCCACTTTTCTGGAGTAATATTTAAAATGGTCTCTTAAAAAATATTTGTCATATCCGAAAATTTTAAAGTGGTATTTTTATTGGCCACAAATTGTTTCACATCTGCCCAAATGAGCTCTATTGGATTAAGTTGGCAGTGGTAGGATGGTTATCTTTACACAATTTTATTGTGTTATTTTGCCATTTCGTCGATAATGTAACTATTATATTTATCTTTATGTTGTTTTATTAAACGTAGCAGTTGGGCTTTTATCATTGAAGTGTGTCAAATGCATTTTTCCGATTCAAAATTGGTTGGTTTTGGCGCAGAAAAAGTTCCCGATTTTTTATATTTACTAATGACTTTTCGAACACTGCGACTACAGACACCTGTTTTTTGTGCTACCCTTGCAGCTGCTTTTTTCTTCTTCTTTAGGTCCTCCTCGGACGTTAGCAATCATCAGCGCTATCTGAACCTTGTCTACAGCTCGGCGGAACAATGTGGTAGTGCTTACTCTTAACCATTGTCTTAAGTTTTTTAGCCAGAATATCTTTCTTCTACCTGGGCTTTTTCGTCCTTCGATCTTCCCTTCTATAATAAGCTTTAAAATTCGATACTTGTCATTTCTCAAGATGTGACCAAAATACTCCAGTTTGCGCTTTTTTAGTGTAAACAAAACTTCCAACTGCTTGTCGAGGCGTTGAAGTACCTTGGTGTTACGCACTCTTTCTACCCAGGAGATTTTTAATAGCCTTCTGTACGTCCACATTTCAAAGGCCTCCAATTTTTTGCACATCGTATCTGTCAAAGTCCAAGCTTTCATTCCATAAAACAGTATGCTGATTACGTAACAGCGAAGCATTCAGACGCGCAGAGGCACAGCTGTTTTATCCAAGAGAATTGTTGGATCAACCTGTAATTTACTCTTGTAAACGTTCAAAATAATTTCTTTTGTTTTTATATTAAAATGATTTTTTGGTCGTTTTCTTGGTGGGCTCAATGTATTATTCATATTGATAGGATCATCTGCTGAATCGATGCAGGACATTCTAAAAGCTTTTTTTTTAAACCACACACTACAGAAAATACGTCTACAACTAAAAATTTACTTTTTAATATCAATATAAAAATACTAAAACAAAACCTACCTTCAAATATACCGTAAAAATCAAAATTTTCCTCAACTCAAATTTGTTGTCCATAATTATAAATGATTAACTAAAATATAACACACAGAAAAATGCAAACACAAAATTAGAAAAAAAAACAAACAATTACAAGCAAACACGAAATATAAGTTACTTTTAACAATAACACTTCAGCGCTAGTCATGAATAATTAATTGATTGAAACATTCGGCCCTGTATAATAATAATATTATAATATAATTTGTTGTTACTTGTTATAAAACTGGTAAAATTATAATTCAAGGTTCGTATTGCAATTATAGGAAAAACCGCTTTTGTAACCGTGATTTTGATAATACAGAATTAGGAGTGATATAATCGTAGTGCAACATGACAAATGTAATCAACTTTTTTCACCTTCTTTGTTTCCGTTGCAATAATTTTGTGGGATTGGACAACATACATAAAATAACAATAAAATAATTCTTATCTAAATTTACGTAATAATTCTGTCATATTGTTATTTTAAAACCAACGTTGAACTGTTTTTAATCAAATGATATTTGCTAATCCTTATCCCAATTTACTTAAATTTTTAATGAGATGTTATTGAATAAGTATAGTGCTATAATAAATTAAAGTGAATTTTAAAGTGCTTTTTTGTAATATATTGGACACGAAAATATCATAGGGTGAGTTTTTTTGCACTAGATTAATTAATTTCTTTAGTATCATTTGTCAAAATTTAAATAATTGTTAAGTAAATGTTGGACACTAAGTAAACCAAAATAAGTAGGGTTATCTTTTCACAAAGAAAAATACTGAATATGTTTTAAATTAAATTTTGTGTCCTACCGAACACTCATTACACTTTTGAAAAATAATATATTATTTTTTGTTAACATAAAACTTAAATCCACTAATAAATAACATTTAAGCTTTCATTTAAAATAAGAATTTAAAATACAATCTTTCGAAGTCTCTTTTAGGATAACTAAAGATATTTAAACATAAGTATTTAAATATTGTGGACAAATTTATATTTTAAAGAGAAACTTTGTTACCTAACAAAGGTTAAAGTAATTTAAATATACATTTTAAAATGTAAAATATTCACTTATTTATCATCAACGTTAAATAATTATTTAAAACTGTATAAAATTATTTTGTCATTTGTTGATGAATTAATGCCACTTACCTATCATATTTTTTATAAATGTTAAATTATTTTTAGTGTTTGCGATAAGAGCAAACTTTGTGCAGCATAATGTATAGTTCATTTCACCAATATACGACGGTATCTGATTAGTCACCGAGGCATCGACTTAACGGGCGCACTGTGTTGGAAGGTACATTAATAAATTCTCCTAAGATTCAAACCCGCATTTTTTTTTTGTTTATTATTATGCTTTTGTTGAGAGGCTTTATTTTTTTGCTATATTGTGAACAGAAATCGTTAATGTAGCCTCGATGAAATTTTCGGTAAATAATTGTTAAATAAATGTTGGACACTAAGTAAACCAAAATAAGTAGGGTTATCTTTTCACAAAGAAAAATACTGAATATGTTTGAATATGTTTTAAAATAAATTTTGTGTCCTATCGAACACTCATTACACTTTTGAAAAATAATATATTATTTTTTGTTAACATAAAACTTAAATCCACTAATAAATATCATTTAAGCTTTCATTTCAAATAAGAATTTAAAATACAATCTTTCGAAGTCTCTTTTAGGATAACTAAAGATATTTAAACATAAGTATTTAAATATTGTGGACAAATTTATATTTTAAAGAGAAACTTTGTTACCTAACAAAGGTTAAAGTAATTTAAATATACATTTTAAAATGTAAAATATTCACTTATTTATCATCAACGTTAAATAATTATTTAAAACTGTATAAAATTATTTTGTCATTTGTTGATGAATTAATGCCACTTACCTATCATATTTTTTATAAATGTTAAATTATTTTTAGTGTTTGCGATAAGAGCAAACTTTGTGCAGCATAATGTATAGTTCATTTCACCAATATACGACGGTATCTGATTAGTCACCGAGGCATCGACTTAACGGGCGCACTGTGTTGGGAGGTACATTAATAAATTCTCCTAAGATTCAAACCCGCATTTTTTTTTTGTTTATTATTATGCTTTTGTTGAGAGGCTTTATTTTTTGCTATATTGTGAACAGAAATCGTTGATGTAGCCTCGATGAATTTTTCGGTAAGAAAAAGGCACATATTTAATTATGTTAAAAGGAAATGCAATAAAAATAAACTATCGGCACACATTTAATAAATATGTTTAATCGTGTAGTACTTACGTTAATATCAAGCATCAGATTTATAGTCATTATAATCGGTATCACTGTCGTCACTATCCTTATTTGTATTGTAAATGATAACAGAATTAACTGTTTCGATGCGGTTTTCACGAACCCACCATTCCTCTATTAAATTTTCACACTTTGTGACACATTTTTTTTAAATTTCGAGAGTGGCAGTATTAAGTGCCCGTTGCCAGGTTTCCAAAACAGCCTTATCACTGTAACCATTAGATCCAATGTGATTGTCATAATAAATTTTGCATATTCCCCAAATATACTCAATGAGATTAAATTGGCAATGATAAGGCAAAAGTCTTGGCACACGATGTCCATAACTAAGTATTATTTGACCCACTTTGTAAATGTTTTCTCTTTTGTGCCTTTTAGCTATTGATAATAATTACGGCTTAAAGCAATACTGTGGAAATGAAATATTTTCGTTCGTTAATCACTCTTTTATTTTCTATACTGACCAGGAGTTTGTTGGTTGATTATTTAAAATTTGCGATTAGTACAGAGTATTATCTAATACAATGACAGATGGTTCATATAACGATAGTAATAGTTTCTCTTTTAACCACTTCACAATCCTCTCTGTATCCATATTGTCCCGATAATCGGTCGATTTTGATTTTGACGAAAATAAAAGATTCGCCCCATTAACAAAACCATGCTTTCCATCTGCATGCACAATAATGTGTCTTTCTCCTTCACCGTCGGTGTATTTTATAAACTTTGTGTTATTGTCCTGCCAAACTCTTTTTGTTTCACCTTTAGCAAAAAACCAAGTTTTGTGCAAATAAACAAATGCAGAGCATTCTTGTTTACAGTGAATATATTTTTTTTAAAATCGGTACCATACGATTTTAATGTCGGAACCCACTACAATAATAACCCAAGATTACTAATTACTTTTCTAGAAATCTAACAAAAATGAATCAACAAGCCAAATTAAAGCTTAATAGCTTAGTTAATTAGTGAAATTTGTTTGGATTACTTAGCTACCTCTCTTATTATGTACAATTAACAAACTCATTTAATTGCAAAATTAACCGTGCTAACAAACAAACAAGAAGTCATTTATAAAATAAAATTCTTTACCTACGAAATTTGTTTAAAAATATTAGGGGAATTTACTTTCGTAATTATTAAATTTATAGTTGTATACTGGTTATCGAGTTTCTTACGTTAATTCGAAACCACCGTATATTCGTGAAATATGCTATAAAATTACATATTTATGTTAATTACTCACCGTTTTAAATATTTATTTTGTATTGTTTTAAACAAATTATGAATTAAATAGGATAAATATAGTAATAAGTCACTAGATCCATATTTTTCCATCAATAATTAATCAATTGTATAACATATTCTGTGTAAGATACAGAATGGTGGGAGGTTTTTAAAAAAACACCTTAAATCTAACTCTATTTTTTGTTTTCCAGAAAAATGTTAATTGGGATATTGATTTTAGCCAGTCTACTTTCTAATATATTCGGAACAACAATCATAAATAAATTTGATCAAGGCGGACCCTATTGCTTATGTCATCGTGGTTACTCTGTTCAGAAGCACGAACAAGACAAGAAATTTTATTGCAAGGGTACATTACATGAAGGTAAAACAGCTTGCTTGAACCTAGAGAGGCCGGTTTGTAAATGTACGTTGATTAAAGGTTTTATAATTCAAGATTTGTACGGATATTGGTGTGTTAAAGTGAAACCCGGTTTTATTGAAGAAATTAGGTGGGACTGCGAGAACAAACGGGAGTGGGACAGATTTTTTGAATTGTATCCAGAAGAAACACCAAGTGCAGATACTCAGCTTTAATATTTTGTTATATTCATAAATTTTATTTTAATAAAAATTGTTATAAAGTTATAGCGTGTGTTGTTCTGGGTTCAATAGGGATTAAATAATTAATTATTTCTACCTAGAATCCTGCATTAATCTACTCTTATTTTTCAAGGCTTGAAAAAAATAAATTAAAAAGTATACTTTTGTTACCAAATCTAAAGGGTTGCATTACCTTGAATAATTAAGTGGTATATTATTTTAGAAGGGGCGTTTTCCTTTAGTTAAGAATAAAGCCTCAGAAATATATTGAAACTAGAATGCCAATAGATAGGGATACGCGTGAACAAACTGACACAATTTGAGAAGTACGTGCACTTTTGAGTTTGCGCATTGTACCAGCATTGGTGCCAGATTCAGTATGTATTTTACGAAATATTTCTATGAAACTATACATAATAATCACAGAACTAACAGGTTTATGAGGATAAAGAACACTTTATTTCTGATGTGGCAATGGTGCGTGTAATGAGAGGTGTTGTCATAATTGTCAAGAAAAGTTTAAGGCAATAAGCAGATCATAAAGTAATGATCCACTAAGGCAATAAATTATATATAAAATATAATACCTTACTAGAACTAAGTATTCAAAAATATGACATTATAGTCTGATATTTTTAACCACAACACCAGAAATTTTGTTTTGTCTACCCGTAGATCGTGTTTATTTCTTTCGGTATGACACATGACTTATTATATGCCCCCCAAAAAGTTCTGGGTTCCTTTCTACCACAAACATGAGAGCTTCTAAAATGTACGGATTTATTACTTTTGAAATACCTTCTTTAATATAAATATTTCTAAAACATTTTCTGGGTTTAATTCCAAACACATTTCTTCGACACTTTTTTCGAATACCCAATATTTGACCAACATGTGTTGAACTCTGTTAAATTCCCCTATATGATATCTGTGTCTATATCGCCATTTTTCCAGGATCTATACCATTGTATTTTAGATTGTGCTTTTTTTTCATTAGTAGAGTACCATAATTCCCTGAATTACGTAGATTACAATATTCATTTATTTTTTTTGTTTGCATCGTTTTTGAGTTTTAAATAGTATTTGATAAACGATCCTCAAAGATACATAAATAATATCAGTAGAATCAAATAGATGTTTGTTCTTTTTAGCTAAACATTTTTGATTGGTATTATCAACCTCAAAGAGCTAAGTTTGTCCGAAAAACATTTTTTTCATGCATACATTAGTGATCAAGCAAATTATAGCCTCAATTATTTAAATATCGTGAAAATTCATAAACAAAAACACATTGCTATTTGCATTTTATATACCCTCGGATTTAACGAATAGTTGACATGAAAATGTTTGAGGCCTGCCCTGCCTATATTTCAAAACACGCGGTATCGTGTTACTCACTGTGCAAACTCGAAAGTGAATGTGCGTGAATTCGATTTGAGTCAAGGAATTCCCAATGTATTGGCATTCTAGTTTTTATATGTATGTATGTATGTATATATATATATATATATATATATATATATATATATATATATATATTTCTGTGAATAGACCATGCTAGTTGTTTAGACCCTACCAAAATAAAATTATTTGGCAACACTGCTTTCTTTGTAAAGTAGTCGTTAAGTTAAATAAAGACAATTGCAAAAAAACAACGTTTTAATTTGTCTCCCGTTTTTAGTTAAATTACCCATGCACATCTATCACGAAAGTAATTTTTCATACTTTACGATTCGATAAAAAGAGAACGAATTATAACGCTCCTTTTATCCTTGTCTGTTGGCGTGACTTACTCTACAGAATTACCCTGACTATCTACACTTTTTTATGAATATCTATCAGTATCATCTGTGGAACAACAGGTAAATGAAATCGACGTCTTGTCTGTAATTTACCGTACTCAAAAAATGATTTTTTATCAAAATTATCACTACAAATGTGTGCAGTTTTGAAGTTAATCTTTTTGTCTAAATCATTTAACGACCCAATCCACATTTCTTATCAATTCATGTTTAGGAAATCGTCACAAAAAATATAAATTATGTATAAATAGTAAGTTTATTTAAGATGAAAAATATATATATCTTTTGAATAATATTATATTTTTAGATGTAATTTATAAATAGAGTACTTATACAGTGTGGAACAGCCAAATGGAATAAATATGATAACGAATAAATGAGAGCGTGTTGGGAAAAACGCTTGGACACGTCGATTTGTATTTTTAGATGCGCATTTTTTTTTAAAAAAAATAATTATATAGGGTGTGTCATGTGACAGTGGCCAATACCAACTTTCTTATTTTAAATACAACTCCCTGTATATTATTAATTTTTTGGATTCTTCAAAAAATTCTAGGCATAATTCATGTACAATGTCCCATACCTATCTTCAACTGTTTTGGAAATATTAAGTGTTTTCTGATGCATTACAAAAATTAACATTAAAAAAAGAAAATTATTTTATTTCACAAATAATGTAAAAAAAACAAAAAAATTTCAATGTAAGAGATGTTCAAAATGTTCGCCGCGAACGTCTTGGCAACATGCTAATCTGGTATAGAAATGTCTTCTAACGTTACTGAACATCTCAGGCGTGACTGATCTAATCGCAAGCGTGATTCGTCTTTTTAAGTCATGTTAGTTGAGTGGTTTAGTTTTGTATACAATACTTTTGACATATCCCCACAAAAAGAAGTCTAATGGCGTCAGATCAGGAGATCGTGGATCGTGGCAGGAACTTGTGGGTTTGCTGGATCAGGATATAAGTTTGTCAAAGTTGGCACGACATTATTTTGGAGCAGTTCTAAATATTTATTTATTCATTTATTCAAGTTGCCATCAATGAAAAAGGGACCTACGATATGATTTCCAACAATTCCTGCCCAAACATTAACTTTTTCAGGATATTGCGTATGTTCCTCTCTCATCATGCAGACAGACAACAAGTTGCTAAGGCTATGAGTTTTATACGAAAATAAACAAAACTGTTTTTGTATTTTTTTTATTTCATATCAGTAAAAAGGAACGCATTAATGGTTTTTGCTTATTTTCTTAATATTAAGAGCTAAATGGGAAATAAGTATTGGGTGTAATGTAGCGAATTTGTGAAACAAAATAATTTTCTTTTTTTAATGTTAATTTTTGTAATACATCTGAAAACACTTAATATTTCCGAAACAGTTGAAGATAGGTATGGGACATTGTACATGAATTATGTTTAGAATTTTCTGAAAAATTCAAAAAATAAATAATATACAGGGCATTGCATTTAAAATAAGAAAGTTGGTATCGGCCACTGTCACATGACACACCCTATATAATTTTTTTTTTGAAAAAAATGCGCATCTAAAAATACAAATCGACGTGTACAAGCGTTTTTCCCAACACGTTTTCATTTATTCGTTATCGAATTTATTCCATTTGGCTGTTCCACACTGTATATGAAAACCACGTTTCCTACAATATAAATGTGCATGCACGTCATTAATGATCTGTTCGTTTCAAAAATTGAAACCAACAATAATAAAAATCACCGTTCGTTTTATTTAGTCTCGATATTATTTTAGACTCTATATAAAATTGCAGATATTATACATAAATATTTCATTAAATATTACACACAGTTCAAGTTTTATTATGTGTTAATAAAAACGGTTTTTCCGATTGAAGATCTATAAGTGCCAGCTGGCAGTTGACAGTTAGATTCGTAAGTTGGCAATTTTATATACGTTGTCAAACTGTTTTATCTAAAACACAACTATTTAATTATTATGGTAAAATGAACCAAGATAATTTTTTAAAATGGTTTGAAAATCAGTTGCTAAACAGTCTCACTAAACCATCAGTAATTGTTATGGACAATGCCCCTTACCATAGTATGTTATTATACAAAATACCAAACATGTCCTGGCTTAAAGCGGATATTAAAGAATGGCTACCAAATCAAAATATTGCTTTTTCACATACTATGTTTAAACGTGAGCTTCTAAAGATTGTGGATTGGTAGGTACATTATATTTTGTGTTTATATAACAGTTTCTAATCTCCTACCTGTATTTTTACATTGCATTGTAATTAAATTTTGATGTAGTTTTCACTGATTTTGTTAACAAAATTGAAAGTGGTATATTTTTTAGAAACAAACCACCAAAAAAATTATTTAATAGATGAATTAGCTGAACAATATGGACATAAAGTGTTACGTCTTCCGTGTGCATGTTATTGTCATAGACATATAACGCTGTTAAAGCGCAATCGCGGCTAAAAAGAGAAGCAAGGAGTGTTGTAAATCGTTTTTTTTACCGAGTCAACGCATATCACGCCCACTTCCTCGGTCTATTCTTTTGTGTCCGTGATCGAATAACACTAGTGGCGACATCTTTTGACGGTTGTACTTAAGTAGATTTAGATCTAACCATTATTTCTGGATTTTTTTACAATTAAAATTCAGATATTTTTCTAATCTTTACTGTATTTATGATTGTAGCTTTTTATTTGTTTTTTTAGTTCCTAGCATAATTTGGGACTTCGATGTGAAAATATTTTTTTCTATTTTTCTTTTTTAATAAAGCACCTAATTTAACAAATAAACAAAACCATTTTTATTCCTAACAATAAAAATATGACATCACCTAAAAGCAACAGGTACCTTAACTAAACATAAATAAAACATTTGATATTTATTGCTTTTGTTTGGGTCGTTCTTCGGGATGATCTTCATAGAAACTATCCCATTCTGACTTATTTTCACATTCCCATCTTCTGTCTTCGTTGCCATTAACAAATCTTCCACACCAAGTACCTAAAATACCTCAGTAAAATGTATAATTACATTTTCTTAAAAAATTATATAGTCAATTTTTTGGTTAAAATAAATAATACAAACCTTAAATTGTAAACAAAAAATAATAAGTAATAGAAGTATAATAATTTAAACAATGGATTGAAGTTAGGAATAAAGAAAAATGAATCATTTATAGTAGTTGATGGATAAAGTAAGGAATAGTGAGATGAGGAAACGCTGTGGTGCGAAAGAAGATGTGGCAACAAAAATAGATAAAGAAATCTTTAGATGGTTTAAACACGCAGAGAGGAAAAATAAAAGAAGATTGACGAAACACGCGAGTGTGAATGAGCAAGTCGGTAGAGGTGGACCTGGAAAAACGTATCTCGATCAGATCGACATTGTTTTAAAGAAAGGCCATGTTAAGAGTACCAACAACCGACGAGCATGCAAGAAAGTAAAAGAAGCGAAAGATGTGTATAAGAACCGTAGCAAGTGAAAAAAAGTGATCTCTTCCTACCCCCACGAAAAAAAAGCGTGACTATATATTTGTATGTTTTAAAAAGTCTGCAAAATAAAGATTCTCTCTGGCAGTTGTAATTTTAAATATGCACGTTATTGTTAAGTCAAAACGACTTATATAAATAAATTTGTTTGATAATGTTAAAAAATTTAGAGGAGAGTGGTGTCAATTGTAATAGCGTACTTACAAGCTTAACAGTTTATCTGTTAAAATTACTACAAGTGTAACATGGTTACAAAGGAACTTCAAAAGAAAAAAAGTGTGTGTGTGTGTGTGTGTGTTTGTTTATATACTTATGTGTGATGTACTTATGTACGCACGCAAAATTGACGAAACAAATTTATAAGGCAAGTGTGAATGGACAAGTCGGTACAGGTCGACCTCGGGGCACATATCTCGATCAGATCAACCTTGTTATAAAGAAAGGCCAGGTCAAGATTACTAACAACCAACGAGCATGTATGAGAGCACTGATGAAAGTAGAGGAAGCAAAAGATGTGTGTAAGAACCGTAGCAAGTGGAAGGAAGTGGTCTCTGTCTACCACTAGGGGAAAAAGCGTGACTATATGTATGTATTTAACAAAGAATCTGGAAGCGATGACTTTACTCACTGAAAAATTAGTGTTAAACATCTTTTAGAATTATTATAAAAGGCAAGATAGATGGTCGACGATAAATGGGCAGAAAGCAGGACTCTTGGATGCGAAATATTCGTAGCTGCAGGAGAACTATTTAGACAGCCCAGACAGTGGTTGCCTACGTCAGATAGCTGATGAGGCTCATAAAGAAAAAGAATAAATTTATTAAATAAAAATTTGAAAGCAATGACTTTGCTAACTGTAAAATTGCTTTTAAACACCTTCCGATCATTTAGTTTTTTTTTCAGTTTGGACACTTAAAAATTTTGGAAAAAAAATCCCAACGTCGTGTTCTAAATACAATAAATAATAACTAAGGTATAGCGATAAACCTGAAAGCAAAGACCTTTTTCACTAAAAAATTTGTTTTAAAATCTGGAACTTATTCAGTTTTGTTTTAGTTTGGACATTTGAAGTTTGCAACAAAATTTTTATTTCTTATTCTTAAAATAATAACCAATGATTACATTTCATCAAAGATCCCGGAAGTGATGACTTTGGTCACCAAAAAGGAAGTTAACAACTAGCCTACCCCAACGGAAAAAAGGCGTAACCATATGTATATATGTAGATACTTAACTTTAATAGCAAAAAAAAAATTTACATTATTTATACAAATAAATTTTAAAATTGTTACTTTTGATACCCCCCTTCCTACTTTACTCCCGATCAACATTTTTACTTTTTGTTCTTTTCTGTATACCAATTGGATGTTTAAACTTTTAAAGAGACCAATGTAAGTTTTACGCATGAATAAACTTTTTTTAAAAATAAAATATTTTGGCAAATGAATAATAAAATATTTACCTTCATTGTGAAAAATAACTAGAATAAACATTGAATGATTCAAAAATTTTTGCATAACTTATTTGTATGTAGCAGAATAGAATATTACCCTAAAGAATATCTGGAGAAAAACAAATTACATTATTTATAAAGTTACAACATGCGTAAACATTACAATTAATTATAAATATGTGTACAGGACGAATAAAGACTTGTGATAAATAATAAAAAAAAAAAAAAAGAATGGGAAATAAACCAAAAAATATACGTCAAATTATTATAAAGGTTTTTTTACCTGAAGAATCTTGAACAACACTGGTTGCTTCTATTCCACAGACGCAGTCTGGCTTGAATACTATATTGCATGGCAAAATTGACTTCACAACAATTCCTTGACAGTAAATGTTTCCGTGTTCATCTTTTTGTGCAGAGAAACCTTCTTTACATTTACAATCAGATAAGTCTTCAGCAGATATTGTCAAAAAAAGTAACAACAACAAATAGTGAAGTTTGATCCTAAAACACGATTATACAGTGTTTAATTAACCTTTCAAAAGGATTACAAACTAAAATTTTTAAAAATAACATAGTCTGATGCTCGTACAGAATTAGTTCCTGTACTATCAATAGTAATCTCGCTAGTAATTGAATTACTATCGGAAATATTTCCGAAAACATGCATTTTTTTTAAATTATCCAGAGACGAGGACAAGGGATAATTTTTAAAAAAAATAATTTAAATATCTTCTTCTAAAATATTAGGCGTAATCAATTTGCTGTAACATAACTGTAACTGTAACTGTATCAGCTGGCACACAGGTATTAAAAATTTGACTAATTTTGGCGTTCGTAGACTCTCCGAATCGACTCATTGTTAGTGCTTAGAAATTCAATAAGTTGTTGACAAACATGTCAAACTATTTATTTTGGCAACCAACACCGCGATAATTGATAAACAAATGATTATGTGAAAAAAACACTAGTGCATTTGTCGCTGTAAAAGTGACAATTGCACTGTGGCATAGACAATTTTTTATACATGAGTTGAATTGTCGCTGTAATCACGTCCAGGGTACCCAGGAGAAAAAAACTTCCACTAAAATACATACGTTACTATGGTGATCTGTTAAAAAAAACCCGATTTGATTGATTGAAAATAAAATTACTGGTATTAAATGTTTTTATGTAGATATCACATTACGAATCATTTATAAATAACATAAAAATTAAACAAATTGCAATAAGTATCTGCATTAAATATGAGTCACATATTAATGTATATGTATTTATGTCCATTTACCAATAATTACAATTACAATTTACAAATAGAGATACCTCTTTACGATTATATAGCTAATAATCAATGTATAAATTACAAAAAAAAATAAAACATCATAATAAATTAACACAGACTCTGTAGATAGTAGATATTTTTTATAAAAATGTAATTAAAGAGGGGAGGCTAATGGGGGAGACCACTAAATTTTGGAAACAGCATAATCGTAACGCTCATGCTCAAAAACTGTCATATAATGTAATTTAATATTTTTTATTCGTTGTATAGTATGAATTACATAGTTTTTATTTTAAATATAACGTTTATGCGCTATTTGTATAGGTTGCTATCGTTAGTGTAATGCAGTGTGACGTGCTAGTCCCTACCTTACCAAGGTACTTGTTTCATCATAGTAAATCCATGCATATCCGTGTTCCCAAGGTTCCGTGTCGGACAGACAAAGACAGATAATGTTAGGGACTATAACATCATGGCACCGCCCACCTGATTCTGGTAGTTTTTAATTTTGAAATATTATAATGATTTCAAACCGCTAAAGAATCAATTTGATTAGATTTTGACTCATTATATTTTTTGTACAGTGAACCAGCATCATTATTTATCAATTGAAAGAGTTTTGGAATGATTCCATTACTTAGGGGTCTTCCCCATTACTTAATGTGGCTTATTTTGGATCATTGTAATCTATTAAGACCTATGAGGTTGAACATAGGCACAATCTGAATCCGATCGAGCATATATAAAACAACATTAAGAAAAATGTTAAACGTCACATACCTACACCTAGAAACCTAAAGGAATTTAAAAATGCACTTATTACAGCATGGACACAAATTGCTCAAGATTTTATCCAAAATTTAATTAGAATCATGCCTATAACCATAATAAGAAATGTATCTAAAGGACTTGGAGCAAGAGAACAAAATATTAATATTAGTCAATAAGCTACATTATGTAGTATTTTGAAAAAAGTTTCCGAAGCAGATTAGCTTGCTAAAAAAAATATTAAATTCAATGAACTAATTTTGAAAACTGAATTACTTAACTTCGCACGAAGTCATAAACAATGTTACTTTCAAATTAAATGACGTAAAAAATCTGCTTAGTAGTACCGTCAAAAAAATAACCGCACAGTCGTGGATAAAATGTATCGAACATGTGGTGAAAGAAGAGCAGAATATGAGGAATCTTGATAATTGCGTTGAAGTTACCATCGAACCCGCAGTTGTGGATCTAGGCGAAGATACTACTAATAAATCTAAAGATATCATAGACGACTCAGATTGGAATAAAGTTAACTTTTATCTGCTCATATTTTTTATATTTAATAGAAAAAAATATTCAATTATGTTTAACTATTTATTAGTATTACTATCATCTCAAAAGACTATTACAGTTTATAACAGGGATATACAAAAAAATACATTATGCATTTGAATATACCTAACTTAAAACTAACATTAATAATAGGAAGACATATTATGTAACATTTTTTTTGTATTTAACTAATAAGATAATTAATATTGCCGGTTTTCTTCATTTTAGGTAGCTTTAAAATAAGAAACGAATTTTTGTGACATCTAATTCGTTCTTAAATGCCGAAGATTATTTTTAATAATATAATAATGACTCGTCGATTTTCTTTCCTCTTGGACCCGCAGAGGTCTATGTTAAAAATATGAGTCACATTTGTGGTATCCTACTATAGACGCATAAATACACACGCTACTAGTGTCGCACTTACACCATTAATTTTCTTACAAGTGTCCCATTTACACCATAATTTATTTTTTTTAACATTACAATTTTGTTATGAAGTTCTAAGAATAATTTTAATATCAATTTTATAGAGAAACATTGAAGCTAATTCACTTTTAAAGTACCCGAATGCATTTTTCTAACTTTTACCGCAACCAATGTCCATAAAAAAATATATTTTAGGTATCATGGCAGGGCGAGTATTCTTAAAAATTAATATCATTTATTCGTTATAGCAATTTGTGTGATTTAACATATATTGTTTCGTTAATTTTGCTCAGGAGTTTATTTAAAAAAATTGTATTTAAACTACAAAACTGTTACGGTTAAATAACCATTGAATTTTAAATTTAACTGTATGTATGTTTTAAGAGGACCCGTAAAACTGGTTAAAAAAATACTTGCTTGACCAACGCCAGAAAGATGAAAGAAAGTTTAAATAATTCTCGAGTATAGCTGTGCCAATTTAATCAATAGAAAAAAAAATAAAAATCCCCAAAATGGGATAAATAATTATGAATATTAATTAATACGCAAAGTTAACCAAGCAAAAAAAAATATGAATTCTGATACTTAGTCCGTGGAAAACGATGTATAGTTATTTATAAATTATTTTTACTGTAATATTTCAAAGTCGTGATGCTATATGTAGATTTATCCAAAACCAACGTATACGTTTATATATATTTATCTGTTTTTTTTTGTATAATTTGACCTAAATTATCTATGCAATTAAAAAAAAGTCAGTGTTTAAACGTGTTTAATTAAAAAAAAAAGATTAAGCAGATAAAAGTATTAGTAAAAATACAAATTAATAATACGTTTCGAGAGAAAATAAATAAATTAAAATGTTTTAGAATAGTATAATAGAATATTAACATAAAAATAATAATAAATATGTACAAACTATTGAGTGCTACAAAACATTTAAATCTTAGAATGTGTATGAAATAAAACATTTCCGTTAGGTTTATAATTTTAATACACCATTTTAAAAAATGAATATATCCCTTGACAAGTTTGATCTGAAGCTTCTTAAATAATAAACATTCCTATTTTTAACTCTAAATTATTAATTTACTTACATTTTTAAAAGAATCAACTCTAGCACCGTCTTGTGACTACACAACTGATGAATATGAAGAATACACGAAGAAGTACCGTTTTCTTGCTGAGGAATCTTAACAGGTTTCAGCACATCATTATCAGCATAATAAGTACCTTGTTGGCAATAATTTTTCTAAATAAAAATGTCAAACAATTTCTTGTATGAAAAATTATATTATTACATGCGTAACCTTTATTTCTATTGCATACAAGATGATCTAGGTGTAATTAGAGAACATATTAAATATTATATATTAAAATTAGAGTAAGTAGGTAAAAACAGAATAAACTTAGTACTAGCAAATAATTACTAACTAATAAATTATATTTTAAAAAAACTAAAAAACATGCTTTTACAGTTAATCAAACTAAAAAATAAAAAGTAATTCTTAACATATGATTAAAATTACTGGCGATTACCAACGCACAGTTACTTCAAAAAAGTTATACAAAGCACCTCGCGCTTTTAGAACAGTGACATTAATTTTGTCGTCAGTAATTTTATTGCTATATTAAGAATTATTTTTTACTTTTTAGTTTGAATAATTTTAAAAGCATGTTTTTTAGTTTTTTTAAACTATAATTAGGAATATATATTAATAGAAATCACAGGAGAATTAATTCACACCACCAGAGGTAGGTAAAAATGATCAGAAGTGATCGCAAACATTTATTAATGGATAGTTCTGAATGACTGACTGACGGATCAACGCACAGCCTAAACCACTGATCGTAGAGACCTGAAACTTAGAGGGTGCATTCTTTGTATGACGTAGGCATCCGATAAAAAAGAATTTTCCGAAATTCTATCCCAAAGGGGTTGAAAAACAGGAGGAAAAGTTTGTATGGGACAACCTGATTCCTTGGTCCAATCTACTTCAAATTTTGCATAAACATTCTTTAACAGAATTGATGGAAGACGTGTTTAGTATTTTATTAAAACTCATTGCCTAACGGGTCCTATTAAAACCATTTTCGACTTAAAAAAGCAACGAGATGATAATATAATAAAGTAATAATAAAAAAAAATATTATGTTCCAACTGCAATATTTATCTGTAATTTTATTGGATTACAAAAAAATATTTTTTAAAGAATGGTGATACAAGAGTTTTTATTTCTCTGGAGCATCTGCCATGGAAATATCTGTAGAGCAATGACTGGTTTGCAACTCTTCTTCTATGTTCTAGAGGGTGAAGGGTATCTGTGAGAGTTGAGCTGTTTATCAAGCGAATGGCTCTTTTCTGAATGGAATCTAGAAAACGAAGAGAATGCCTTGGTGATGAACCCCAAATGTGCGAGCAATACTCCAGTAGAGGTCGGATTTGAGCCTTGTACGTCGTCAACAGTTGATCAGGAGTAAAAAACTTTCTGGCTTTCCACAGAAAACCTAGCCTCTGTCTTGCCGACTTTGCGATGTTAGCAACATGGTCATGCCAAGACATATTATTGGACACCGTGACTCCCAAAATCGAGATGGAGGGACTTGGTTCAAGGGTATTTCCGGACATTGTGATGGGATGATTTAAGAAATTCACTTTCTTGGAAAACGTTATATAAATAAAGAGATACTAACAATAGACAGAGTTCTAGAGTCAATTCAGGAAGACGACGATTTAACACAAGTAGGCAGAACCAAATAATGGAAACTTTTACGCGAGATAGGCTTTTCTTGGTAAAAGCAGAATAGAAAGTCCCTCCTTAAAAAATATTTAAAAACGATCAGAAAGTATCGATCTGAAGGAGGGACAATTTATTATTTGGACATATTTAGGACATGGTGTGCAGAAAACATGGGTTAACACTAACATAAAAACTTTCCGCCAATCAGTCTTGAAAGGATATTTCACTGGGTGTCCGGCACCGATCGAAAAAAGTGGGTCAATTATCACCCATATTCGAAATGAGCATGGTTTTGTCGATAATAGTTTGATGGAATTCGTCGCGAAATCAACAAAAGATTACCACGAGAAGATGAATGCGAATGTGTTAGAGAACTACTTTTTACAAATAATAAAACCGTTATTGTCATGGATAATGCTAGATATCATTCCAGGCTTCAGCAAGCATTGCTAACATCAAAATGAAAAAAAGCAGCTATATTTGATTGGTGATAGCAGAAAGATCTTCCGCATGATAATAGCATGTAAAAAAAGGAATTATTATCCATTGCGAGGCAACACAAAGCAAACTACAAACAGTACGTAGTTGACGAAATAGCTATAGAAAAAAAGAGTGTTGTACTACGATTACCTCCATACCATTGTGACCTTACTACTATCGAGCTTATATGGGTTCAAGTGTAAGGCGACGTTGCTAGGAGCAACACTACTTTTAAATTGGATAATGTACGTCAGCTTCTTTTAGCATCGTTCTCCAAAGTGACAAGCGACAATTGGAAAAATGCTCTAAATCATCCATTAACAAAAGAATAGAAGAAGTGGAATCTTGATTATTTAATTGACCAAACAGTGAAATCTCTAGTAATTTCAATAGGACCCAACGATTCATCTGATTTGTATACCGATAATTACCGTGAAATAGACATTAAGGTAAGTAACTACATATATTTATTACCATCACTATTATTTGCAACTAAAACATTTTTGGTGAGCAGCCAAAGTTATGCACAGGACGCAGTATTAGTTTAACAAGTGTAACTTTGATACATCCAATAATAATCGATGAATTGTAAATTATTACTCTACATTTAATATTGTTGTAAACATGTATAATCTCTTGAAAATTTTTATAAATAAACATGGTTTACCGAATGCACGTCAGATTCGCAATCTCAGTAATTATCATATAATTGACATAAACAACAAATTACAATTTTTGTTTTGTCTACATAAACAGAAAAAAAAACACTAGGTTAGTAATAAGTTGTAAAAATAATCCAGGTATACTACATAACTTTAACTATAAAAATTACTATAGTTAAATGTCAATTTTTTTTATGATTGCAAGTCTGAAATATCAATAAAAAAGTCATGATGTATTACTTAGTCCCAATCATTTGGGCAAAAAATTGCCACGAAAACAGGCACAAAAAAGCACAGTATAATTAGAGTTTTATTATTCAATTAATTCAGGCGTGGAAATCTTTCGTCTGGGTATTTGGTGAAAAATGTTTCCCAGTCTTCTTTATTTTCGCAGTTCCATTGTCTTACAGCTCTACCACTTCTGTATTCTGAGCACCAAGTGCCAGTAGTAGAGTCCGTTAAAATTCCAGTCGCTCCTGTACATTTACAAATCGGTCTTTGTACAGTATTGCAAAAAACAATTATTTTCAATAGGATACCATGACATTTATATCCATGTTGATTGTCCCCACGGACTTCAAACCCTTCGTTACAATGGCAATCATTTTTATTTGTTATTTTTGATGAAGTATCCAAATTTGCTGTCACTACTACGACCAAAAATGTAACTATCAATACAATTTTCATTCTGCAAAGAAATTTGGTGGAAATAAGCAATAAAATATAATTTTTTTGTTAATTTTATTTCAGGTTAAGTGAATACACGTACAACCATTTTTGGCTGATTTAAATTCTTAAAACCGGTCTCTATTAGTAAGAAATGTTTGCTCTAATTAGAAAATTAACTTTCTATAATCATATTTTTTTTCCTATAAATTTATTTTCTATTTTACATTTCTTAAAAGAATAATAACAACTTGTGCAAAGCGTGATTGTTTATAGAATTGATAAAAAGGATGTCTATATAGGCAATAAAATTAACCATATGATTAAATATTATTCATAATAATAATATAAAAATTATTTAAAATTCCTGTCAAGAAATAAAATACAAATCTGTTTCTTTTAAACATGCAAAATATTTATGAGACTATTAAAACAATAAGCGTAGGGATTTTTATAATAAAAAAAAGTAAACTATAAATAAAAAATATATCAGAACTCACTTGTAAGCAATACTATCACAGCAATAGGACTGGATTTAAATAAATGATGACTCTTTTATAAATAGTTGTAACCTTGCAGACTTAAGTAAATTTCAATAGTTGTTAAGTTACTATATCAAGCATAATGTTAAAAATAAAACAGTTCTGATTGAATATACATACATACATGTAGTAAAATCTTTGTATCAATAACAAATATTAAATTTAGTTTATTACTATCTAAAAGGTCAAAATGTTATTATTATAACTAGGGCAAATGGAAGTGGTATAAAAAAAGTAATAGTTGTTTAAGTAATTTATAACAAAATAAAATATTGTTGATCGTCATTTTATTGAAGCAAAACAAATTGTGAATATATTGTTTAACATAATAGTTTTGATTATTTCTTCTTCTTCAGGATTTAGGCACTTTGCCTGTTACGATACACATCTCTTTCTCGGCCTTCCAATATCTCTTCTTCCACGGCATTGATAAAATCTGACTTCAGCAGGTATCCTCTTCTCGTGCATTGGTTCTATGTGTTCTTTCCACTGATTTTTATTTTTCTTTATTTTCCCGTTTATGTTAAAGATGTTTAATTCCGTTCTTATATCTCTGTGTCTTAGTCTTTCCACTTTTGTGCAACCTTTCACTCTTCTTAGAAATTTAATTTCTTGTGCTTGTATTCTACTTTCTTCTTTTTCTTTGTTATCCAGGTTTCACTACCGTATAGGAGGGTTGGTACAGCCATCGTCTTGTTAAATTTTATTTGTGCATCTTTTTTTGTTTCGAAAAGAGTGCACGGTTTGTATTGTTAGGATCTCTCCACTCGTGAACTATTTCGGACATGCGGATAATTGGCTGTTATAACGAAACCTTCAACTAACCGTTGTAGTTTCATAGGAACGGATTAAAAATTACTTAAAAACTTTGAAAAGTTGAAAAAATATAATGACAAATCAAATCTATTTATTTTAAAAACAATCTTGACATCAGAATACAGAGTCTTCTTTCTTAACATTCTCCCACCTTGAGTCACTGTTCCACAAAGGTGACTTAATCATTTCAAGTTGGACAAAATCTTGTAGGGGCTCGAAGTTTTCTTCCAAATCTAGAAGTCTTCTGTTTGAATTTCAAATTTTCTTCGACACCGTCTTTGGTTATTTCTTCTTTATCTTGATCGGTCTTCTCTGCTTCTTCGTATGTCTTCTTTACTTCGGGTTTTTCACTATTTGTTGCTTCACAAATAGTTTGTATTTTATTTTTATTATCTGACTCGAGACTAAATTTTTTAAACGTCATTTGACTTTCTAATGGATAAAGTCTCTGAATTGGGCGTATCCGAGTTCCCGTTGAGGTTTTAACTTTCACCACACGTATTTTCCCATCTTTTTCAGGAAAAACCTCCACTATTTTACCCAAAGGCCAATCTAGTCTTTTCGTATTCTCGTTTTTTATAAGATATACTTCTCCAATTTTCAGCTCATGCATTATATTCTTCTTTGGTTTCATCAACAGCATACTCAAATATTCAATTCTAAATCGTTTCTTTAGTTGTTATCTTAGGTTTTGTCGATATTTAAAATGTGTCTTCATGGAATCAATATCAATTTTATCCAAATCCGGAGTGCCAACTTCTTTGATTTCACAAAGAAACATCGCAGGTGTAAGAGCAATCAGATCATTGTTGTCCTCAGATACATATGTCAAAGGCCTAGAATTCATGATAGATTCACAATCACATATCAATGACAGAAGTTCTTCATAATTCAGTGAAGTCTTTCCCAATGTTTTCTTCAATAATTGTTTCAAAATTCTTGTGAGTCTCTCCCACCAACCGCCCCACCATGCTCCTGTGGGTGGGTTGAATCTCCAATCGATTCGTTGAATGGTACTAAAAGATCTAATGGTGCTACACCTAAATTGAGACCAGTATTCGATGCATCTGCGAGAGAGAAGAATCAACCATCTCTGAATAATTGTTTGGAAAAAACGAAACCTTCAACTAACCGTTGTAGTTTCGTAGGAATGGATTGAAATTTACTTAAAAAAAATATAATGACAAATCTAATCTATTTATTTTAAAAACAATCTTGACATCAGAATACAGAGTCTTCTTTCTTAACATTTCTTAACAGGCCGTTGAATACATTAAAAAAAAAATTAACCAAAAACTAATACATCCCTAGACATTGCGAATGTGTGCATTATTGTTAAAAAAGTATGTGCAGTATACACAATGTTTTTGTAAAATTTTCGCTGGTTTCACAAACGCCAATTTTAATTAAACTTTGATGCAAATGATCTCTGTTTTATGCAGTATTCAGAGAATCTATTAAATGAGACATTGACATTCAAAGCAGAGCAATGGGCATCAACGGATTACTGAATCTCAGGAATTTTCGGATGAATTTCAGAATGTATTGTTCCACTAATAATTTGACTTGAGGGTATATGTATACGAGAAATTATAAATGTTTGGCGTGTGAGTAAAGGAATTTCATATATTTCCACATGATATGGTTTTAAATTTAATATTTAATGCGTATATTTTTAAGATAACAATTTTAAGCTTTCTTTTTGGGTGTACAAATGGTCAAATATAAATTTCTCGAAAATCCGCAACCGTTTTATCATAATTGGTACTCATTAGTACTCATGTGTCACACACAAAAATATTTGGAATCGTCAGGTTTTTATTAATCAATGAAGATAAATAATTATGGATTAGCTTTTATCGTTTCAACATTATTCTACCACAAAACTTTTAATATATATTTAAAAGGAGGTAATCGTTGCTGACCAGTTAATAACTAAATAAATTCTAGTTAGTGGGAAACAAGCTAGTAAATGAAAACTCATTTAAAAATATTCCAAGCTTTCGGAAATTTTATTTCCATCTTCAGGGAACTTCCGAAAGCTTGGAATATTTTTAAATGAGTTTTCATTTAATAGCTGCTTCCCCACTAACTAGAATTTTATATATATCTTCTTCTTCTTCTTCTTCAGTCAATTACTGCCCACTGCAGAACATAGGCCTCTTCTAATCTCTTCCATGCGTTTATGTCTTGAGCTGTTCGCTGCCAATGGGTGCCCGCTGTTCTCTTCACATCATCTAGCCATCTTTTTGGAGGTTTACCTATGCTTCTTTTTGTTTCTCTGAGTCTCCACTGTATTAACTTTTTTGTCCATCTGCTGTCGTTTTGTCTAGCCACATGTCCAGCCCATTGCCACTTAAGGTGTGCGACACGCTCTATGATATCGGTGACTTTGGTTCTTTGTTGAATGGTCTCATTACGTACTCTGTCCCTCAGACTTATCCCAAGCATTCTTCGTTCTATTGCTCGTTGCGTCGTTCTAAGTCTTTTTACGCTTTTTTCAGTTAATGTGGTGGTTTCTAGACCGTAAGTTGAGACTGGCAGTATGCAAGTTTCATATACCTTCCATTTCAAGCTTATGGGCATATTGGCATCTTTAAATATATATTGGAGCTTTCCAAAAGCCGACCATGTCAAAGCTACTTTTCTGCCGATCTCCGCCGTTTGATTTTCCTTTCCAAGCTTTACTGCATATATATATATATATATATATATATATATATATATAAATAAATTTTAATTTATTTGCCTCCACTAGAAATCCAATAAAAAGTAGCTGCTATCTGCAGTGGTACTTTATTTAACTGGGATTCATTATTTACAATTTCTGCAAGACGATTTGCCTGTCCGCTAGTTTTTTTATCCAAAATACCGAATGTCAATTTGAGGTAAACACAAAATGTGAAACAAAAAAATGTGGAATAAACTTAATACTTAAAACAAAATATTTTCTTCATTATTATTGTTATTTAGTGGGTGCAGAATGTGCGAGGAAAAAAAGGAGAAAACTTCGATCCATCTTCTGTGTGACTGCCCAGGTACAGTCTGAAAAAGATACAATTTAGACAAATTAGGCAAATTAGGCTTAGAAAGAGGGTTGAGCCGAAGGCCTGAGTGCCACGCGGGAGGGTTATAGGCCGCGACCTCAAAAACAAATAAATAAATTGTTATTCAATAAGAGACTTTCTATTCAACAATAAAACGTTATTTGGACTGGCTGGTTTTGAAATGAAAGCACTGTATATACTATGTACATATAAATATATACATTCTTCTTAATTGAAAATTTATTTTTAAAAATCATAAGCCATAAAATATCTCCGTTACATTTTTGTAAAAGCAAAAATGTGTACATTTAAATGATAAGAAATCCCAACAAGAATAATTGTTTAATAAAAAAGAGGCAGAATATATTTTTCCTTGGGGTAAAAGAAATCTTATATCCAACCAATTCACTACTGCTACAAAAATATCCCCTAATTGCTCGTTAGGGATACTTCCGTTTCGATTTTTCCAAATGAGTTGTCCTGGGGGACAAAATTTGAAATAAGTGTTGTAAACAAATTTTTTTGATACATTTTTTATACAATGTATTGATAGTTAGTGGTTTTGGAAAAACCTGTCAATTTCTTTTTTACACTAAACCTTAATTATTATCAATAAAAAAAAAATTATTTTTCCTGATTAATAAAAATTAAAGCATATTTTACAAATATACGGTAGTAACGGATTATCGTTAGAAACTTGATAACCAGTTTTCAACTGTACATTTAAGAAGTACGAAAGTAAATTCCCCTAATATTTTTAAACAAATTTCGTAGGTAATAAATTTAATTTTGTAAGGGACTTTTTGTTTGATAATATTTTTGTTTGTTAGGTTAGGTTAGGTTAGGTATCATGTAAGTGGGGCGTGGTCGCCTCTCCACCGCGACCCTTAGTAGGTCTATTGTGGCTCACCCCTAGAGGTCACAGTTCACCGCACAATCCAGCCCTTCTCACGAAATTCATGGTTGTATAGGGTGGGATTTTTTTTAAATCGGTAGGTTTTAGGTTGCTGAATCCAAATATGTTGAACCTTATTCTTCCCAGGCCGGGGCATAAACATAGTATATGTTCAGCAGTTTCGTCTTCCACGCAGCAGAACCGTTTGTTGGTTCAGACCTATCTTTCTGAGCAGTCTTGTAAGAATACGCAGGTCATTTCTGCTCCATTCTAGGATCTGCTTAGTTGTGTTTCTCGAGGGTTAAAACGATAGATACTCCTTTGAGTGAGTTAACCCTGGTATATCGGACCAGTACGTGAGTATTTTCCTTTCCGCCCAGTCTGTTTTGGCGGCACTTGTGGTGACTCCAAAAACCGGTTCTGGTCCAGTGAACGCAGATTCGGCCCCCTGTTTTGCAAGTGTGTCGGCTTTTTCGTTTCCTTCCACTACTTCAGCCTGAAAGATTGTAGCATACCTGCCAAGACTGGTAGATATTTCAATCTTTGGTTTCCTGCCGAAAACACCGGCCCCAACTTCATCTGGGGTTTTTGAGCCATTACATTACGTATTCAGTCTTTGGGAAGAGGATTTGTCCCCTCACCCATTCGTCTCTCTTCGGAAAGAGGACTTTGAACGACTTTTCTACGTGTATTTTTGTGGCTAGCAAGTCAGGAACCATCCCGAGAATTTGGTCTTTCTATGACTGAAATGGACAGTAATAAGACTTAGTTTTTTGTTTGTTTGTTAGCACGGTTAATTTTGCAACGAAATCTGTTGTATTGTACATAATAAGAGAGCTAGGTGAGTAATCCAAACAATCTCACTAATTAACTAAGCTATTAAGCTTTAATTTGACTTGTTAATTCATTTTTGTTGAATTTTTTTGTTAGATTTTTAGAAAAGTAATTAGTAAACCTGGGTTATTATTGAAGTGGTTACCTACATTAAAATCGTTTAATATTGATTGTAATGTATGTATCCCCAATAGACTGATAACCGAGAACATTTTTTTAGATTTAATATTAGAAAAAGTAAAAGACAAAGATGTATTTGAAATTTCTAGAACAAGTCTTTGGAGAATTTTGAAACATATAGGGTTTAAGTTTAAAAATGAAGACAAACGAAAGGCTTTGTGTAAAAGCTACAGTCGTGCACAAAATTGAACTTTAAAAAAATTATATTCAGTGTAAACATGATTGCTTTTCATTTGTTTATCTGGACAAAACTTGGATTTTTGGTAAAGGTGAAACAAAAAGAATTTGGTACGACGATAACATGACAATATGAATACAGAAATGTTTGTAAAATGGTTAAAAGGGAAACTATTACCATCGTAACATGAACCATCTGTCATTGTATTAGATAATGCTTTGTACCATTCAGAAATTTTAAATAAGCAACCAACAAACTCCTGGATGGTACAGAAAATAAAAGAGTGGTTAACGAACGAAAATATTTCATTTCCACTGTATTGCTTTAAACCAGAATTATTGTCGATAGCTAAAAGGCACGAAAGAAAAAAATTTACAAAGTGGATCAAATTATACTCAGTTATGGACATCGTGTGCTAAGACTTTCGCCTTATCATTGCCAATTTAATCCCATTGAGCATAGTTGGGGAGTATGCAAAACCTATTATGACAATCACATTGGATCTAATGGTTACTGTGATAAGGCCGTTTTTAAAAAGAAGAGAAATGCTGGAATCGTGATTTTGATTATGATCTAATGCTTGATAATACCGTAAGTATTACATGATTAAAAATATTTATTAAATTTGTGCCGATAATTTATTTTTGTATCATTCCCTTTTAACGTATTTAAATATGTGCCTATTTCTAACCAAAAAATTCATCGAGAGATACATCAACGATTTTTGTTCACAGTAATGCAAAAAATAAAAATAAAACCTCTTAACAAAAGCATAATAATAAACAAAAAATTTTTGAGTTTAAATCTTAGGGAATTTACTAGTGTATCTCTCAACATAGTGCGCCCGTTAAGACGATGCCTCGGTGACTAATCAGATACTGTTGTATATTGGTGAAATGAGCTATAATGATATTGTTCCATTTTTTTTCACAGTTGTTTTAACGGGGGTTTTTCTTAGCGACATTCAAATCAAGCAAAAAATGTATCTATTTCTAAGCCTAATTTTTTTCATAAGATATATTTTACTTTTCTTAGATTTCAGCAGATTTCTATAGGAAAAAATTAATATTACTCAGTGCCACTTTTTACATTAATGCCACATCTCTTTCCATTTTAGCTATCCCGAGACGAATGTCAGTTTTTTGTATCTCCTTTAGTACCAACAAAAAAGATTCACAAAAAATTTACCTCAACACTAATCAAATTTCAAAACAGTATCTTTTGTATTTGCAGAGCGTTTGCATGTTGAATATAATACAACTTTAATTATAGCTAGTGAACTCGGAGAGTCCGTTGTTATGATTACTTTGGGGATTATGTGCGTCCTGACGTATAAAATAGATTGTAAAATTGCATATATTTCCACCGTAAAAATACGCTCCAAGGTCCTTTGGTGTTTTGGGTGTATCATTATGTTTGAAGTAATAACCTAGGGCATTCAGAAATTGGTATGACATTTGTACTCGATTACTTTCATTAGTTTTAATTTGTTATGGATTTGAAATTGTCAAAGATGGTAAAAAAGAAAAAATTAGGTTAACAATGTTACAAATATTAAGCTTTACTCATATTTCTAGGGAATAAAAATGTTTTTAATTGATTTTTAACAAAAATGTTTCTCGCTTTACACCTACAATAAAAACATTTGAAAAAACTGTTTAATAATTTTAAAATCAATATTGATATACGCAAAATTCATATCTCTTTTAAGATTTTGCTGGTAATAAGCCCAAAAAGGTTTCCTAAGCTTGATTTGCTATTTTTGGTAGTGGATTTGATAAATCTAAATCATTATTAGAATCAGAAATCATGATTACCTAAAAAACTAACAATGCTTTTAGTGCAAACTGAGAAGTCTAAACAATTAACGAAGAACGTCAAACTAATGAAACCAGAGAACTAGATTTAAATTGTTTTTAAATCTCACGGTATTTTTACGATTCTATTTTGCTTTTTTATTAAACAAAAGTTAAAAAAATCATTCCTGCCTTTGTTTATTAATAACTTAAAGTCGTCATAACATTATATACGAGGGCGAGAAATGATTAAAAATATAAAATTAACTTTCGTCACTAGTGACGAAAGTTAACGTTATGAGAAATTTCTCTCACTTGCGACGGAAATCAAGTTTTCGCTGAAGGTATTCTATTACAAAATAAGGTCTTTTTGTAAAGGATTGTAAAAAAAAATATTTATTAAAATAGGTACATAGGTACAAATAGGTATATATATATATTGTGAGAATTATAACTGCTGTATTTACCTACATATGGTTGATATAGGTATAAGTGGGTCATTAATATATCAGAAAACAAAATACTTCTCTGGCTATATGGCTGCGACAGGCATTTTATTAATCTTATATATAACCGTGTATACTACTTCATCACAGGAAGCTAGATATACAGGTGCTTCTTAAGAAAGAGAAAGTGCTATTAAATTTATCTGCTCTGCTATGTAGGTAAATACAGCAGTTATAATTCTTACACCCATTTTCACTGTCCGAACTTTAAAATACTTTTATAGTTTACTGCAATAATATTACAGTTTTCAATAATTTTTACTCATATATATATATATATATATATATATATATATATATATATATATATACATATATTTAATAAAAACAGAATTAAAGTAACCTTATGTAGTTCTTTAATTGGATATTTTTTTAATTGATTAATAAATCAGCAAACAAAATACGTAGTATCTTGTAAGTTAACATGCTGGCATAGATCAAATATTCACTATTAGGCAGCTGATGGAGAAGTGTTGGGAATACAACAGAACATTGCACAAGCTATATATAGATTTGAAGCAAGCATATAATAGCATAATAAAAGTGGAATTGTGGAATGCCATGGCAGAACTGGCCCTACCAAAAAAGTTAATTAATCCTACAAAAGCTTGTGTAGAGGGATCTATAAGTGCAGTAATACTTGAAGAAAAAATGTCAATCTTCTTTACAATTAACAGTGGTCTCAAACAGGAAGATGCGTTATTTCCACTTCTCTGTAACATCGCTTTGGACAGCATTGTGCAAAAGGCAAAGACAGAAACGCTTCTCTTTAGAAATCAGGGTCCTCGTATTATACTGGCTTTTGCTGATAATATAGATATAGTGGGAAATACAACTGTCAGTATCAAGGAACAGTTCGTAAAACTGGAAAAATCTGCAAAAGAAGTTGGAATTCGAATTAACAAGATAAAACATAAATATATAGCTACAAGAACAGAACGACGAGATATAATGGGACAGAACGTGACAATGGATCACTACAATTTAAAAAGAATTTATCAGTTTTAATATTTGGGAGCCACGATCGCCTCTGACAACAATATAACACAAGAAATTAACAACAGAATACAAGATGCGAGTCAACGCTGTTTTGCGCTGCAAAAAAAAATAAAATCGAAAAATGTATCCTGCCGTACGAAAATAAGAATTAACCATTCAGTTGATAAGACATATCCATGTGAAACATGGACGATAACAAAACAAAACGAAAGCCGTCTAAAAATCGCAAAAAAAGAATTCTTAGAAGGATATATGGACCAGATAAGGACAACAACACACAGCAATACAGAATAGAAACTAATATAGAACTGGAAGAACTATATAACCAGCCAGATATAGTAAAAATAATAAAGCCAGAAAGATTGAGATGGGCTGGTCATGTTAAGAAACAAAATAAACGTGTCGTCAAGTTAATATGGGGAGATACCCTGGAAGGAAAACGACCGCTGGGAAGACCAAGGATGCGGTGGAAAGATAATTTACTGACTCTAAATATTGAATGAGCAGAGGACTTAATAATGGACCGCAGAATATGGAGGCAGACTTTAAAGTCAGCAAAGACCCACCCTGGGTTGTAATGCTACAGAGAGAGAGAACATGCTGGCATATGACATAGCTAAGGGTAAGGTCAACTGGCATGATAAGATTCTCTCCAACGAAAGGATCTACTGCTTCCTATTAATTTTGCAGGTCAGTTGGTTATCGTCGTTTTAGTCTTCTTATTATTTCATTTTAAAGTAGCGGTTGGAGGATTTGTATGGGCCTCTAATCTTTTGTGATGACTAGTTTTTTCGTGAATGACTTCTTTTGGTATTAAGATCTTCAGGTTATTGTGCATCATTTCGTCTGTTATAAATCTACCATGGGGGCATTGACAATAGCTCTTAGTATTTTAGACTGACTCCTTTATATGGTTGAAGTGTAAGATTTACTGTCGCAGCCACATAGTTCGATAGCGTAGGTCAACATTGGTTTATTTACTGCTATGTATAATATGTTCTATGGAAAGAGAAGATTTTTGACCAGTTGGCCAGTTAATCATTTTACTTCTTAGGTCCATTTGTTTTCGTTTTTTTGTTTTTATGCTCTTTCTAGTTTAATTTAGTATCTAGATATAGGCACAGGTATTTCACAGATGTCAAATGTGGTATTTGTATGTTGTATAGCTATATCAAAGAACATAATTTTTTTCTTAAACTTTGTAGGCTTTTGTCTTATTTATTTTAATGTCACTTTTAGCCACTTTTCTAATTTGGTCAAACCTCTTAAAAACAAAGGACTTTTTTATTTTACTCTTAGTACGATGTACGAATTATAAGTGAAATAATGGTGAATTTCATGTTGGAAATTATTTTATTCAAAAAAATTAGTAGGTGCTTTATTACTTACTATTTTGTGAATAAAAATCATCGCTAGGAAGAAAAGTTATTTTAAAAATTAAAAACATTGTAATGTATTTAACATTTTTAAGTGGTTTAGTGATTACAACTTAAAATTATTTATATGCTTCCGTTTTGTAATTGTTGTAACTGTGCCATTTTACTTAAATTAAATTGGTATAGTAAAGTTCCACACAGCCAAAATAAGGTAGTAAAATTGACCGTTAAATTCTTGTATCAATAGATAAGTGCATAACGATTCTTGAAAACAAATAAAGTTAGTTCGACATTGTCTTGGTAACATACATATAGTGTGTATACAAATTAAGATGATTATCTCATTGTAAACCAAAATTCGAAACAGTTATTACGATTACGAATGGTTTGTTTAAGTAAATTTAAAAAGATTAAAAAAAGTAGAAAAAGCTTTGTAGAAACACGAGCATAACAATATGGCTACTTTACCTTTAAAAAAAGCTAAAAATAGATGTAACAATGCATGTGTATTTTAGTGTCCTACGAAAAACTCCGAAGAAGAATTTGTAAAAATGATCTTGTATATTTACCATGATATCATTAACAGGGTTTTTATTTCACAATATTTTCAATCCTGTCCCCCACCCTATTTCTTTTACACATCAATGACCTCTTGAAAACCACCACGAACCCCATTTACAGTTTCGCAGACGACAGCACACTTGTGTCAACTTTCACATCTTATCGATAACTTTCGGTGAATAATACAAATAGACTCAGGCAGTAACAGGTTGACTCCATCAATAGAGATCTTGAAGCAATCGTCAAGTGGGGAACCAACAATCTTGTTCAGTTCAACGCCCAAAAAACACAAAGCGCCACGTTTTCCAAGTTAATTCCTCAAATCATTCTATCACAATGTTTGGAAATACATTTGAATCAAGTCACTTAATCTCGATTTTGGGAGTCACGGTGTCTAATAATATGTCTTGGTATGACCATGTTGCTAACATCGCAAAGTCAGCAAGGCAGAGGCTAGGTTTCCTGTGGAAAGCTAGAAAGTTTTTTACTTCTAATCAACTTGACGACGTACAAGGCTTAAATCTGACCTCTACTTCAGCACTAAGGCATTCTCTTCGTCTTCTAGATTCCATTCAAAAAAGGGCCATTCGGTTAATAAACAGCTCAACTCTCACAGATACCCTTCACCTACTAGAATATAGAAGAAAAGTTGCAGACCAGACATTACTCTACAGATATTTTCATGGCAGATGCTCCAGAGAAATAAAAACTTTTGTACCACCACTGGCCACATTTGGCCGAAGAACTTGGCATGCTGATCAGTCTCACCCATTTACTCTCAAGATTGACACTACAAGGACCAATCACCATCAAGAATCCTTCTTTTACAGGGCTGCTACATAATGGAACAAGCTTCCAAAATAAGTTTTTCCAGAGGACTACGACCTGCAACTTTTCAAAAAGCGGGTCTACAATCACCTCCTTTCTATAATTTCTCACCCTTCTAATAGCCGCAGTGCGGCCGTCCGCAGCCCACGTGATAGGTCTACCCTTTTTGAGACTATTTTCAGTAAAAAAAAACATATAAGAATAAAATAATGTCGGTTTATTTGTTTTGGTAATGGTTAAATATTATTGAATTGAGAAAGTTTTATAGCGAGTTTTTCCTAAAAATAGCTTTTAAAATTGTCAATATCATGTAAATGTTTTTATCGTGATATTTTTATTAAAGAATAATGGTTTCTATCATTTGAATTATACCATGTTAAAAGTAATTTAATAACATAAAACAAAATCATTAATTTACTTCGCTTAAACCTAATCGAACCTTCACAGAAATCGTACAAACACAAAATTGATTGTTATTAGACAATAGCCAACCCCCTGTAATTTCCTCTATATCATGCGTTGCGCTATGGGTTGTCATATTGTTGTCCATCATCTTTTCTTCGACATGAAATCCACTTCGAAGCTAAATCTCCCCTCTTTACCCTTCCCTAATTGGCTACCCCGCGATGAACCCTTACAATTTGATGGGGATCAGATCTGTCTAGAGAAATTATCTATACTTGGAACAACAATAATAAAAGGAACAGGACACTGGACTTCTATCCGATTAGAGTTTTCAGAAATAATTAGTCCAATGTTTGACAGAATTAGATGGAACGAAAATGTAGGTGAGGGAAAGGGGAAATAGGATAACAGAAAATTTTCTGTTTTAGTTTTACATTTATTACTATTTAAGAAAGAAAATATCAGTGGACTGGGTGCGACCCACACGAGGTCCACATGACTTTCCAGTGAAAAGAATGAAAAAATACCACATGTATTGTTGTTATGATTATTATTAAAATTATTATAAAAAACGATTTCAAATTGTTTATAACAATTGAAAATATTTTTTAATTATTATGATCAATAATCATTCATTAGTAACAATATTTAATTGTTATAAACAATGCTTGATTATTACTAACAATAATGTTTCACTGTTATAGCGTCTTCAATGCTTTTTTCTCAATACTGACACAAGTTTAAAATTCTCCAATTCCGATTTTTGTTCTAAAACTATCCCTTTTTTATGAAATATTGTCATTATATTTTTCATACGAATATTCCCAACATGCAATAATCATATTATTCAAAAGATCTTAAAATTTTGTATTAAAAATAGTATAATTTATAAATTGCTAAATTCAGGAAGTTTACCATTTTTTGAGTTTTTTTATTCTTTATAAAAAACAGTTTGACCGATTTTGCTAAAAATCTAATTAGTTCCAAGTTGCGTAATTATGCGTGGAATGCAATTGGTCTCACGTCGATATCATTTTTTCTTTTCGAGATAATCGAGACGAAAAATAATTCCGAACGCACATTCGTACATACACACACAGACGGCCACTTCTTAAAAATTAAAAAATATTTTATTCGACTCTGGGGATCTTGAAATTCGGGATTCGCAAAATCGGACCCATTACTATAACTTTCCACTGGGAAGTTAAAAATAATTTAGGTAAACAAAATGGAATTGATTAAAAATATCTTTTTTCTGGTTTGTGTTATATTTATTCATTTTCTATTTACAAATAGTGTTTGAATGAAAACAAATTTTACACCAACAAAAATTGTAAGCACAATATAAATAAATACAGGACTAATATTTAAAAGGTTTTATCAGAGACAAAACCATGAAATGAAATAGATATTTGATTTTACTAGTTAATAATTGTTTGGGTGAAGAGGACTTTTATTCAAAACTACGTGCCTTATAAAAACATAAATTTATTGTGTATTTGGTTCTCTTAATAAAGACATGTTTTATCAACCGTTACATCTTCTCATTTTCTACCAATTGTATAATTTTTTAAAATAGTGGATATTTTATTGAAATAAATCTTGTTAGGTAAAGTGACTCAATTTACCTAAAGCTTTATCTGTTGATTTAAACTGTTGTAACTCGAAGCCAATTTGTCGAGAGATGTACATATGTATTATTAAATGAAATGTATAGTAGTTTTGGGACCATTTCATGAGTAAATATTTGAGTTCGTCAAAATGTTTCTCTACAGCTCCTAAAACGAAACGAGACCTAATAATATTTGAAAAGGTAAATATGAAAATGTTTTGCTTTTGCGGAAAAGAGAAAGTTGGTTGTACTTACCTTGGGTCAATTTTATGTGATTTGTGCCGATTCTTGTTTATACGCTTTGAGGATATTATTATTTATAATTAATTGGGTTTCCTTATTATATCAACTATTTTAACTTTGAGAGAAAGACAATATTTATTGTAGTTGGGGTTGAAATAAAAAATTCTTTAATACTTTTCTATTCCTCGTACTTACAGTGGTGAGGAGCACTTTTTGAAGATCGTGTGCTGAGGTTAGTTCGGTAATTCCCTCGCACATTTACCTCCATGTTCTTCTTTTCGTTTTTCTAAGTTCTTTTTTGTACTCATAAAGAACTGTTTTATAGTTTTCCCAGTGTCCCAAACTCTTAGCTTCATTGAAAAGCCTTCTTACTTTTGTCCTAAGTTCATTCAGTGTTTTATTCCACCAAGACACATCTCTAGTAGTAGCCTATTGTTTTTCAGGTCAGCTGAGTTTATATGTTTTTATTATAGCATTTTAAAGTTATCTGGAGGCTGTGTCGTGTTGTTGTTGGTCCTCCGTTTGCCTTCCGAGATGCTCTTTGTAAGCATCCCAGTTGGTTAACTTCAGTACCCTGTATCCGTCGAAGCGTGTGGTTCTGACATCTTTGAATCGAACTTTACGTGCTGATAGTCTGACGTTGAAGAATCATCAGAGACATGCCAGTTATGGTTGTAGTTTGTTATAAATGGATTTGCGAGAGTTAAATCTAGAACCTCTTTTCTGATCGCATTTATAAAGGTGGGTTTATTTCCTTTATTGATAATGCCAATATTGTTGGCCGACAAATATTCCAGAAAATACTCACCCCATACGTTTGTGTCTGTTCTTTTCCATATTAAGTGGTAGACGTTTGCATCGCAGCACATAATGAAGTGCTTATTACCTTTTTTGCACCATCTTATGAGGCTTTGGACTTTCTTTGGTGTAGGGTGCGTTGTGGAGTTCCCTGGAAGTAGGCCAAGGTAATAACCCCCTGCCTCTTGCCTGCTACAGTTGGAACATTCACTATAGTGGTTGCCAAATCTCCAGTGATGAACTCTGGAACAGGAAAAAATGTAATATTAGGTGCGAGCAATATGGCTGATCGTGATATTTCGTGAGAAGTACAGTAGAGTAACTAATATTTAATAATGAGTCCTTGTACCCCTCCTCTATTTATTCAGGGCTCTTGGAGTAGCCCACCTGGATGTTGTCTTTCAGGCAATTAAGCTTTTAGCCCATACTGGAAGTTTAGGTGGGGCTTTTAGCTTCCCCTTTTTCTTAACTCCATCGGATCTGACTGTTTTCCGAGGCACCTTTTTGCCTTTTGTTACCTTTTTTCCTTTGATTGGATTGGATTTACTATAATTTAAGTTTGTACAAGATCTTGAATTTATATTTTTTATAATAATTTTTATTATTTTTAATTTACAAGCAACAAATTAAAACACAAATTAATTATCTAATTAATTAAAAGTATAAGCTGTTGTTTTTTAAATATGCATACTTTTTTATACGTTAAATAAAAGAAACGTTTATTTTAATTTGTAATAATAATTTGTTATCTGTTTTGACAATAAAAATACCAATAAAACTATTTAATATCTAGCTGACCCGACAGACGTCGTTTTGTCCAAACGTTGAAAATTTCTTTATCAATCTCAGCGACCCTGAAAACTATAAATTAGACGCTAATGTCAACACTTTTTAAAAGTTTTTATAAACCTCCTCCCGCCCTTTTCGTAGAGGTGCTTTTATTTTATACAATACTTGTCTCGACCTTTGTAGTATATTTGATTGTTTTTGGTATTATTTATTGAGTTTATTATTTAAGAGTTTATTTAAAAACATTAATTGAACAAAAGTACGTTAATTAAGTAATCATTAATTATGGTACTTTATGTCTCAAACACAACTTCAGAGACTTTGTGCAAAGTTTATCAGCTTCCTAGGAGCTAAGTTTCTGACATCGGAGGGCATTAAGAAGGCCCCTTCCAGAAACTTAAGCCTCTTGCAGAAAAGCGCTCGGCATTCCCAAAGCAAATGTTCTGAAGTTTCAGCAAAGTTCTCGCAGTAGCGGCAACTATCACCCTGTGTTTTGCTCATCTTTTTCAGGTGAAACCTCAGAGGACGGTGTCCAGTGTGGAGTCTCGTCACCAGTTTCAAGTCTTACTTCCTCAACTCGAGAAGCAGTTTAGCTTTTCTTGGCGAATGGCTAACTAGCCTTTTCGCTTGTCGTTGTCCTGGCACTTTATTTCAGTGAGATTTCATTTCATCTGTTTCCCTCTTCTTTTTAGTGGGCTTTGGAGAGTTTACAGAAGTGTCTGGTCTGGAAAATTATGTATTTCCCCCTTTCTTGGCAAGGCAGTCTGCTTTTTTGTTGCTTTTAACTCCCTTATGACCTGAAACCCACATCAGAGTAACCTGATTGTTTGTTGTCAGTTGTCTCAGGAATTGTTTACAGTCCCAAGTCAGCCTAGACTCACACGTGTATGACTTCACAGCTATTAGTGCTGCTTGGCTATCTGATAAAATATATATCCAAGTCTAAGAAGTTATTTATTTAAAAATGTCGCCATATGAGATTTTATGTAGAAATTTAAAAAATATAGCTTGTTACAACTGTAATTTAGGGATGGTATGTTACTTATTATTAAAAAGCGACTGGGGTTTTTTTTGGTAAAAAGTTTTGAGTTTATTAACACACCATCACGGTAATCTTTCGTGGAAAAGTTTAAGTAATAACGCAGCATATATAATCCTTATGCTGTGGTAATAACACTTACGATTAAAACAAACAAACCCATTTATTTTTTGTTGTCGTCAACATTTAAGAAATTGTAAATAATGTTAGTTTATGCTAACTAATACTTATTCTCTTTTTGCAATAACTTCTGCTGAATAAAAACATTGAATATAAAATATAATCAATGACGAAAATGCTTAATATTAAAAAGTCCTAATATTTTTACAGCCTCTCCTAAACTGAATTTTTATTTTCTTTGTGGCACATTTTAATATTACTGTTTTTAAATACAGGAGGGCTCTGGCTTGTAAAATTTTGCATCCAGGGACGAACTATCCATTAATGCATAAATTATAAATTTCGACGAGACTATTTCAGATGTAGGTTGCATTAGTAACAAATAGCAGCCAGGTCCATTATGTTACGTACCTACACAATGTCAATATTTTTAAATTTCTAGGCACTATAGTTAATACAAAACAAAATATGATACACGTCAAAGATTTAGTAGCGCCACATCGTTGTTTTCACATGGAAATATTACCATTTTAATATGCAACCAATGTTTTTTTTCTGAAAAGTATAGCTTTTATGAATAATACACAAATTAAAAGTTCAATGTAGAACAAATAGTTTGTAAACATAGCTAAAACACACCGAACTAAAAAGATGACAATAAAAGGATCAACAAATGCATTTTGATCGACAAGGCTGCCAACTGCTTATGTTTTAAGTCACATGGAAGTGTGTAATGAGCGCACAAAATATCATTTTTGGTTAATAAATATTGTGTTTTACGGTTACTTAGGTACTAATAAAACCAAGTTTTATTATGATATTTTATTCTATTAAAAAAAATAGCACAGCAGCATAAAGAGTTATGTAATCAAAGTACTTTAATCAATAGATGGTATCACTGCTTTTAAACATGTATGTTATCAATAACGTGTATCAAATTTTGTTTTGTTATAGCTCTATCTAAACCAGGGATTCCCAAAGTGGTCGATATCGACCACTTGGAAACAAAATCGGTTTTCTAGGGGTCGACATAAACAAAAACTAATTTGGGGGTCGACGAGGTCTAAAAATCGACCTCTATTAATTAACACTAGTACTTTTTTGAAACTTTCAAGCTACTGTATAAGTTGTGTTACGAGTACTAACTTGTTATAAAAATGAATAATATTTTAGTAGAAAGTATCATTGTTGTACTTTTAAGAAACTCAACAAGTTGATAAGCTTGCACAAGTTCGTACAAGATAAAAAACGTAATTCAAATTAATATTTATTAATCACACTTGATAATTACCTAATTTTTTGTCTATTTGTTTTGTTAAATTTATGAGAAAATGATGTCAACTGCAAAGTTTTTAAATTGGTAAGTATTTTATACCAATAGGAAAAAACTAGAGATAGGATTTTTAAAGTAATTTAGCTCTGGGGGCCTGAGGTATCAGTTCATAATAGAAAATAGGTCTCTTGCCCAAAATAGTTTGGAAATCCCTGATCTAAACGGTTTTAATTTTACGATTATACAATTCTTGTTCTTGTACAAAACCGGAAGGTAACATTTCATATAATAATTTTAATAGCTTTAATTTTTTTTCTATAACAAATATATTAACTTTACCAAAAGAGTTTTTAAATGGGATCTACATTAGTTTAGAAGATACATGAATGAAAGTGCACGTGTCGCACTGAGCGTGTAACTTGGAGCATGCTTAGGTCGGTTGGTTGTCAAAAAAACGCATTTTAACGTTGATATGTTACATTTACGTTGATATGTATTATGTACTAACTATTTAAACTTATCAATAGCCTCATCTGATATTTCATTATTAAATAAAATCTATAATTTTAAACAAATATATTAGTATTATCTAGAATTTGGAACATGCAGACGACAAGCAAAAAAAGTAAAGCATCAGTTCGGTATCTTAACTTCACCGGATCCACGAAGTGGCCGTTAACTACCAGCTTTAGCTTTTATACTATAACGAAATTATAATTTATTAAAGTTAAGGGGTGTCTGGTAGGTGGTAGCAACTGTCATAAGTGTTCGGCAATGGATGTCGAGATTTCTAAAGTTATTCCGAAGAAAATATAAAAAAATTAAGCTTTATACTTTAACGAATTTAAGGTACTATTTTATACAAAATTACTACCTGTTACCTGCCCAAGTAACCACAACCCAAACTCTATAGTCGCAGGTCGTTTTTACCTGTATTGGGGACATGTACAGAAAAACTTTCAGCTTTTATAAAATAAGGTCTGGCCGTCTTGGGCTCTTAGGCTAGTAGTTAAAATTTCTCGCTTGCGTTTGCTTCAACTTTGACGGCGGTAAACAATATAATAAAGACAATTCCACCTTTTAATCCGGTCCTGTTGCGACATCCCCTAATTCATTCCCTTTTTCTTTATGTCAGGATCGTATACCCAAAACAAATACAACAAAAACAATGTTTGACTTTCTTTCTAACGGCGACTCAATTAAATGCCGTATTTTTTTTTTATTTTGAAAGAGTCTCTGGTACAATAATAAAAAGTCTCAGTCGCTGCTAAATAAATTTGTTTATTAAATTTAAAACTAATTTAAATTGAATTTACTTTGATGTGAGCTGACTTCCAAACTTATTGCGACTTTTTCTTTAATTTTAGCCTTTGGGTGTACAAATTATTACTTAGGTATTTTACTCTCATTTTTTTTTAATAAAAATATACACTTTTTTGTAGAAATAACCCGGGAGTTTTTATTTATTAACGAAGTTTTTATTTATTTAATAAGGTACGGAAAAAACTTAATTAAAGTATAAAAACATTTTAATTATAAAAATTAATAATTGTGGTTTTTTATTACAAAGGTTACATCAAATTTCGGTGTAGCAAAATGTTCATTGCCAAGGTCCTCAAAATTAATTAAAAAAATCACTGCTTTATCCATTAGTTTTTTGCTCATTACAAATTCTTAATATATATACATATATATATATATATATATATATATATATATATATATATATCAAAATTATCGAAAACTGTAATGCTATTACAGTAAACTATAAAAGATTTTTAAGTTTTGACAGAGTCAATAGGTGTAAAAATGTGTAACTGATTTTTTTAAAACCAGTTGTATGATACCTATTTTAATATGTATATATATGTGGGACGATTATACATAAAAAAACAACCACTCCCCTGACTATATGTCGCGACAGGCATTGTATTACATCCGATGTATAATATATATACATATATTAAAATAGGTATTATACAGCGAAAGTAAGCTGGTTTTTAAAAAATCAGTTACACATTATATATATATATATATATATATATATATATATATATATATATATATATATATATATATATATATATATATACAATTTAAAATTTTATGTGGTATAAGGTCGACACTAGTAGCGTATGTTACCTCCTTTACTTTGGATCACAGCATGCTTATAATTAAATTTTGGATACAATCTTAAGGAATTTAATCGCATTTTTAAGTTTTCATAGGTTTTTAGATGCAGGTATTTGATGTTGTCACGTGCCTATTTTTTTTCCATCTGCCGTTTCATTATTATGATAGTCTGGCGTTCGTAATTAGCTTTGCATAACGTATTTGGTTCGTTGTATATAATGTTGCCTATGTAGTAGTAATAGAATTCGATTATTAATAGCTGTGACATTTTTGCTAATCGATGGGGATTAAGTGTTATTAGACTTCGCCTTGATTATTGGCCTCGATTGTCGTGTGTTGTCAGATATATTATTGTTGGTTTGCTTTTCTGTGTGAATGGGCTGGCAACTAACACGGACGAACGCGATTATGAACTAGGAACTTAGACTTGGAAAGGTTGGCTGACGCGTGTCTCGGGACATTCTCTGATATCCGGTCTGGGAGCGAGGAGTGGTGATCATTCGTTTGGTGTCAGTGGTGGAAGTCGGATGAGAGTTTTTGGAACGATTTGATATTAACACGTGAGCGGAACTTCTACGGTTTTTCTTTCATATCTGGCTGTATTTGGGGCCATCTTAATTGGATTAGGAAGATAAACCATTTAATTCTTAACTTGACCTTTCGGTCGTGCCTATGTGGTGGATATTTTGGTTATTGGGGTCGAGTTAAGATCACCACGTGTGGGATTTGATGAAGTGAAACCATCGTGAAGTACCACGTGCCGTTCCATCCACATCGACGATAAATTTCAGTGTTATAAAGACTTGCTTGGTGTTTTTAGCAGAAATTATTATGATAATACTACTTGGTGTTTCGGTTCTTGGATCATCGATGTTACCGTGACGTCTCAGTGAAGTTTGGTTACATGGTATTGAATTTAATTTTATCAACTTATCAGTTATTATGTGCTTGATCTAAATGTTTTCAATAATTTAAAAGTAACAAGTTATTTTCATTAAATTTGTACCTGCTCCCAGTGACGTCTCACTGAAGTTTTCAATAGTTTAAAAGTAATCAAATTATTTTTCGTTAAATTTGTACCGGCTCCAAGTTGAATCTGAATTTATATATTACTGAATATAATTTATGTGGTTATTGTGAGGGTTTTAAAATATTATTCTTGTTGCAAGTCCATTTATTTTGTATTCCTTTTTTTTGTGTTAATCTTTTGCTATCAGGAATTCTATATAAAACCAATTATTTTCGAAATTTTAAATATTGTGAACATTTTCTTTTTGTTTTTTTTTTATTTTAATTCTCTTTTGTACCTCATTTATAAAACCAATTATTTTCGAAATTTTAAATATTGTGAACATTTTCTTTTTGTTGTTTTTTTTGTTTTTTTTTATTTTAATTCTCTTTTGTACCTCATTAGGTTTTTATTACTGTCTGGAAGATTGTTATAATTAATTTAAATATAATTTTTTTGAAAAGTGTATTAAATTCGTTGAAACCACTTTACGAAAATACAGAATTTATTGTAAAAAATCAGAACATCATTTTTACTTAATTAATATATTGCAGTAATTGTAAATATAGTTTTATTTATCTAGTTCACCATAATTGTTTGTTGTTTATCGCGTGGCTCTGCTGGTGTCTACAAGACCTAGGGGTTTCCGGCTTGTACCGTCTTAAGTCGGTGGCGCGACTCACTTTTAGATTTTTTTCTTCTACCCTCTACGGCTGAGCTCGGGCATAATTTGCCAGTAGAGAGACCACTAGCAGAGTACTCTTTAGAGAACCAAAAAAAAAGACGTGGCAATGTTTAACATACATTTTTCTTGGGGTGATCCAATTAATGCTCGATCGGGCTCAGATTCAGGCTTGTTGGTGGCCAGTGCATAACTGGTATACTTACCAACTTAATTGAGACAATTGAGTACCTCCCCAGCCATGTGAGGTCGATCGTTGTCTTAAGTAAACTGAAAATTGGGTTTCAAAAGGCATTACATGTTTTATTCCAATTATATAAAGATGGCAATTAGCATTCATGGATCTTGTACGGACATTAACCAATTCTGTGCGAGCGTCAAAGCCCATACCATATAACAGAGCCACCGCAGAGATATTGTTAGGAGCAAACCTCTCTCCTGATCTTCGCTAAAATCGTTTACAACCATCTGGATGTTTTGGGCTTACCCTAATTTCATATGTGAATAAAACTTTTTTCCACATATTCACAGATCAATTTTAATTATTTTAAAAATAACGTAACTAAGCAATTTTTTTCTCTCTAGTAAGAAAGGGTACAGTGGCTGATCTCCCTCTGTTTAATGCAGCTTCATACAACTGTCTTCTGTCTTGGAAGAAATTGTGACATTGCGAACAGCTTCGAGTTCGTTTCTGATCACAGAACTGGTGATAGTACTGTTTCTTAAAGCGTATGCTCCAATAAAACTTATTTTGGTTGTTAGTGCATCGTCGTTATCTTGCCCTGACCTTCTGAAATAATTTCACACCTTATTTCAGCGTCTTACCATACGACTTATTGTGGAACGATTTTCGTCTAACAAATAAGCAACATAACTTTGATAATATCCCTCATCCAATAAAACTTAGGTCGGCACTACCTCTTGTTCAGTTAAATTCCTTGCTCGATTCATTTTTCTAATTTTTCGGACTCAAAAATTAAACAGGTATTTTGTGTCATATGAAACAATTTCAGTCAATCATGTCAACATTACACTGAAAATTTTTTGCTCAAGTTGATATCCAATAAAATCAGTCAATTTGTGGTCATCTGATCGAACACAACCAATCAAAACAAAATTATACTGAAAAGAGCACATGGGTTCTTTTCACTAAATCATGTCATGTTGCTATGGATACATACCTACATTTCCTTTCAATTCGATTTTGACAATTCAAATATTTTAATATGTCACGATCAGCAAAAAATTTTCTATCCGAATAACCCTCGAACATTGATGAATGCTCAAAATTTTTATAACATCTATCTCAAGCTTGTTGCTTAAAGGCAACAAACCTCCGCCTACGGCGTCGGTCTATTTCCAAGCAACAAGCTTTCGAAATCTGTTATAAAATTGTTTCGACAATTATCAATGTCCTTGGGTTATTACTACTGATAATTGCATTTAATGCAATTATCAATAACTATGACAACACGATTAAGTTTGACAACTTCATTCCAAATAAATTTCAAAATGTCACGTATAAATGCGCTAATCAAAGAAAAAATTCCCAGAAATACAAACTACAGTCACAAATATATTTGAGAAATATTTATGGAATTTTGCTGCGAATGAAAATATGAATTAGAAGAATTGGCGTTGATACTAAAAGATTGGGCGGTCAATGTGAGAAAGAGAGACGGGACCGAATTTAAAGAAGCAACGGTAAAGACAATATGGAACGTTTTGTGCAAACTTTTGCAAGAAAAATACTATAATGGCTATAATACTATGATTAACCCGTTTAACAATACAGTATTTATACTAGCCTAAGATGCCTGCGATAAAGAAACTACAAGCAGATCCATGTAAACGTCTAGTTCAGTTTCGTTTAATTTGTCTGAAGTTAACAAAATAATATTGCTATGGGATGAAAATACTCCTGAAGATCTTATGCGCAAATTTTATCATCAAAATAACGATGACTCTCCAACATATCTCATTGAATACAATACGGTGTTCAGTAAAACGTGTCAAGGTGTTTCTAAAAGCTGTACAAGTAGTAAATGGTTGGTTTCCAATAGTGAAAGACAAAGCTGCCCTGTACGTCTTTTTCCTAAACTGATATCAAAACGAGGCGACAATATTACCTCACCACGACTGTTCTTAAAACCAAATCGACACTGTAAAAATGAAACTGATAAATGGTACGATAATGTACCTGTTGAAAGAAATACAATAAATGTATGGACTAAATCTGCTGCTGGGGCAATTGGCTTAAATGTAAAAGACAAAAAGATAACAAATTACTCGAATAGATCAACTGCTGTTAGAGAATTGGCAAAAAGTAGTGTAGATGAACAACCATTGCTAAAAATAACTGGTCATAGCACTTAAAATTCTTTAAAACCATATTTAAATCTCGATCAAGAACACCACAACAATATCAGAAATATTATTCGTGGTAGTAGATTTTCTATAATAAATAACAGCAACAAATCCAATGTTAAGTTAAATTTTAATAATTGTAGTACACTAACTGTACTTTTAATAAATAAATAAATGTTTCGTTGTGTTATGTTAAAATTTTTTTGTCAACAAATTTTCCGCCGAATATCCCTCGGACATTGACAAATGCCTCATGATTTTATGACAAATTTCTCAAGCTTGTTGCTCGGTAATAGACAAGGAACGAGCTTTCGATTGTCATAAACTTATCTCGTCTATTATCAATATCCTACGGATATTACTACTGATAATTTTCTATTGCTGCGGTAATTTTGTCCAGAAGTTTATGTAAAACAAAATTATTTGTTGTTTTTAAAAAGCAGAGTTGTAGATTAATTAACTGGAATCCAATGATAAATAATAAGCAATACTCTTCTTTGAAAACTTGTAATCCCTCGTAGACGTATTCCGTAGACTAGTTCTGACACTAATGCAATTATTTAGACTACGTTTCTTGTAGGATAAATAAAAAATCAGTAAAAAAAGTCCATTTGTTAAACAACACTACGAATGTTCAAGTTTTCATTCTTTCGAGGGCAAGGTAACCAACAAATGGAGTATTAAACTTTTCTTTTGTAAAAAAGGAATCCGAAGTTGATCCATTCTATACGATGAAAGTGAAGTCTGCAGAGCGAGCGGGAGTCCGCAAAACTCCCATTCATTACTTATTGATGAGAACCGAAAATACTGGTATTCGCTTCTCGACGTTTTTTACTTTTTTTCTTCTCGTGTTTCTCGGGTCAACAGCAAACAAACTATCGTTCCTTTCGAAAGTTTTATACCTCTACTTGTACACATGAAGATGGAGATGGGGAAATTTATGGAAGTTTTCCGTAATTGAGACGATTCATGGAGAACAATTTCGACATGTTTTGTGCGGTAAGGACGTTGTAAATCATTATGATAGAGAGATACTTGAAAACGAAATAACCTTCGACGCAATGTTTTTATTTTATTTTTCTTTCATACGTTTTGAAAATACATTATTTTAAAGAACCGAATCATAGACACACCTTTTTGCTACTTAATCAATAAACGTCAACACAAAACTTTTTCTGCTGCAGTAAAAAAAAGATAACCGACTTTAGATCTGAAAGAAAAACAGGTTTTGTTGGTTTTTTGAAGTATATTGACTGTCAAAACACACTAGTAGGGGTTGATAAATTTTAATAAAATTTGTAGCAAATGTGTATTTAATTAAATTTAAAAAAAGATAACTTTTGTAACTGAAATATTAAAAAATAAAAAGTTATTCAATAGTCATGCTTTAAATGATTCATAATATCCTAAGTTATGTTACTACAGGCTCCTTAAATTCGGTGACGAAGGTCAACTAGGTTATTTTGTAGTTGAAGTCACTTAAAGCTTTGGCATCACGAAGGATACTCAAAAATTGTACGAGAATGTGCCGGAAGCCTACGAACCTTGGCTAACCATGTCAAGATCAATTTGTCGTGGGTGCCAGTGCATAAAGGTATTTCCGGTAACGAAGAAGGGGACAAACTAGCTAGGCGGGTCTCTGGAACACCATTTATTGGGTCAGAACCAATAATAGGGATACCTAATGCCAGCAATAAAGCAGCGATCAATGTCTGGGTCTGGGTTTTGCCTTAAGACAACTCCTAGAGAAAGGATGGGAGTTCAATAGAACAATACATAACCTTTTTATAGACTTCAGACAAACGTATGACAGTGTGGAAAGAACCCAAGTGTGGAACGCAATGGCAGAACTCTCATTTCCAAAGAAACTCATCCAGATGACAAAACTATGTATGGACGGTGGTAGGCCTTGTCACCCTTATTGTTTAACATCGTCCTAGAAAGAGCCATAAGACGGGCAGACATAAAAACTGAACACCTATCTACTGAAGGCGCCAAACTAATACTGGCTTATGCAGATGACATTGACCTAGTCGGTAACACTATCTTGACAATGAAAGACATATTCAATAAAATAGAAGGAACAACTAGCGAAATAGGACTAAGGATCAATAAAGAAAAAACTAAATATATGTGTGTAAACCGACTTGGAAGAAGAGACAGAATAGGACAAAACGTATCAACAAACACGTATAACTTTGAAAGAGTGGAACGTTTTAAATATCTAGGCGCAACAATCACAGTAGATAATGATATCACTGAGGAAATAAAAGGAAGAATCCAAGCCACAAATCGATGTATATACGCCATAAACAACGTCCTTAAATCAAAAAACCTGACACGGACATCCAAAATAAAAATATATAAGAGTATTATTAGACTAATACTTACCTATGGAAGTGAAACATGGACAATGACTAAGGCGAACGAAGAAAAACTTAGACGTTTCGAACGCAAAACACTGAGGAGAATCTTCGGACCTCATTACGACCCAGATTCAACTCAATATCGAATTAGAACTAATAATGAACTCAAACGACTATATAATGACAGTGATATCGTCCAAGAAATAAAATCTCAACGTCTGAGATGGGCTGGCCACGTACAGAGACTTCATGAAGAAAGATTGGTGAAACTGATATGGGAAGAGGTTCCAGCAGGCAAAAGACCTTTAGGCCACCCTCGCATGCGATGGAGAGACAACATCCAAAACGACCTGCTGAAAATGAACGTTCCTCTCGACACAAACCTGATGGAGGACCGAGAATATTGGAAGAGAGTAGTAGAGTCAGCCAAGACCCGTCCTGGGTTGTAGCGCTAACCGAAGAAGAAGAATGCCTGGGTCCACTCTCAGCATCAGCTGGAGTGGGCACAGCCAAAGGGAGCTACGCACAGCCAGTTAATGCTGAAAGAACCCTCGCCTAAGCAGGCAGGAAAGCTGCTCTCGCTAAGTAGGGAAAAACTTAGAACAGTTGTAGGGCTTTGTAGCGGACAATGGTTTTTAAGGAAACATCTGCACAATACAGGCGTGTCTGACACAGAACCTATACGCAGATTATGTAATGAGCCACCCATACTTCGAATGCGAAGCCACCGCCCAGTGGAGACAAGACCAAGGGAGTGATCCACCAAGAGCAGTACATGAGCTTTTACTCCTTAACAGGAGAATTGAAGAAATGGGACTAAACCAAGGAGCTGGAAAGATACAAAAAGCAGACAATGCTGCAGTGCCTATTGAAAAATAAGACCTCTTCCACAACTATTTGTTTAAAAGGAAAGTTTAAAAAGAAAAAGAAAAAAAAATGTGAATGCCAGAAAATTTTTAACTGAATTGTTAATGATAAAAATTTAAAGTCATATTATTATTTCTAATGATTAATAAGCAACATTAAGTGGGGTTATACTTTTCAAACAAAAATAGTACTTATTTATGATCTAAAGCAAAATATTTTCTTTTTCACCGTTTTTATAATTTAATCTACTTGTCGATTTCCACGTAAATGATTGCGACATGTTGTTTTTCGTGTGCCAAGCTACAGTCCTAAAAGATGTTTACAGAACTTTGTCTATTAATCTTTTCTGAGCTCTGACAAATAGCTGCTAACGTCTAACGTCCCAGGCTCACTGATTCTGATTACACTTTTTCTGCTATTGTTCGTTTAATGCACATTCTTCATTCACGGGTCAAGTTTTCTTTCATTTTTTACCGTTTAGTGTTGTTATCTATTTATTTCTTTCGTCGCCTGTGTTTATTGATATTGAAACCAAAAATTACTGAAGAGGACAATATATTTTTTTTAAATAAAGTGGATGTAGCTGTAACAGATTAAGACATAAACATTTATCTTGTAAAAATTAACATTTTTGACAATTTACGTTTGGATGCCACCTGATGGATACCTTAATTATAAAGCCAGTTTGGAAGTAAAACAATTTTGCAAAGAAAATTTGCTATTTGCTAACTTGTTGTAAAACTGCAAATAATAATAATATACATGTTGATTATTTTTAGTAATATATATGAAAATGATATACACAAAAAATATAAATCACTTTAATTGACAATAATGGGCGTAGTTCAATTCAGTAAGAGAATACTTTACTGAATGAATTGTTCTTCCACTTAACCCATGAAATATCTCTGCATCAATATCTGTCCTAAACCTAAAAAAAAAAAAATTAAAAGACATAATGATATAGAATTGTTGTTGACAAATTCTTTAAAAATTTTGGATTCGTGAGAAGGTAATTGAAGGTATTAATGTAGCCTAACACCTTCATTTACAAGTTAAAGAATTGTAACTTGTTATTAAATTGCAGAGATAATAAATACTGTCTTAAAAAAATGAATCAACAAGCCAAATTAAAGCTTAATAGCTTAGTTAATTAGTCAAATTTGTTTGGATTACTTACCTACCTCTCTTATTATGGACAATAAATAAAGTCATTAAGAACAGATTTTGTTGCAAAATTAACCGTGCTAACAAACAAATAAGAATCGTTACCTACGAAATTTCTTCTTCTTTTGCTTGTTTTTCTTCGTATCCTCTGCCGTTCAATTATTGGAAAGGTTGTCGCTCCATCTTACTTCCCAGAATCCATTCATTTACATTGTCTATTTTACATGTTCTTCTAATGTCCTCGCTTCTCTCCCTGTCAAAAAGTGTTTTTCAGCGATCCTGCGCACTATTTTCATTTCGGTGGTTTCTAATATTCTCTTTGTGTTCGATGTATCTGGTCTAGTTTCCGCTGTGTATGTTAATATAAGTCGCATGACCGCCTTGTAGATTCGGGATTTCGTCTCGATTCCGATATATATGTTTCGGAGGATTGTATCGTTTAGGTAAGCTGAGGTTCGTGCTGCTTTTGCCGCTTGGTTTTTTACCTCCACCTCGATGTCACCGTATTTTAATATTTCTATGCCTAGGTATTTAAATTTCATCTTCTGTTGTATAATTTTATCATCCACAATCAGTTTGCATCTGATTGGTCTTTTTGAAGTGGTCATGAATTTCCTCTTTGCAGCAGATATCTTCATTTTTAGACTTTTTGCCGTTGTGCTAAATTTGAATAGTAATCTCTGTAAGTCATCTTCGTTTTTTTAATCAGAACAGCATCATTGGCATAGCATAGGATTTTGACGTCTTTGTTCCCCATTTTATACCATTTCAGGTTACGAGTGCTTTTTATTATTTCGTCCATAACCTACGAAATTTGTTAAAAAATATTAAGGGAATTTACTTTCTAACTTTTTAAATGTACAGTTGAATACTGGTTATCGATATCCTAACGGTAATCCAACACCACCGTATTCGTGAAATATTCTATACCGACTCTGCCTTTGACATTACTTACAGTAGACATATTTTTTTACCGTTTCGCAGCGCCCTCAACGATTATTAAAAACTCAAAAATTATAATTATTTCAAATAATCAACTTCCCTTCTTATAACAAGGCTAATTTTAATAAAACGTTTTAAACATTGTTTTATTACCTTGTTTTAAATGATGTACAGATTTTTTATTGTGATATATTATGGGAAACTTTAATATAACTTTGTTCGTCCCAATACCGTCTTCAAAATCTTGTAGCTTTTACGATTAATTTAATTTTGACGTTTAAAATGAAAAACAGTCTGCAGCAGTGTCTAAAAGATTTCATTACAGAATAAAGATTGTTTTGCTTATTTTATGGTTACTATTTTTTCATTACATAGAGTTTCAAAAATCTATCGAGTAAAATACTACTGTTATGGATATGATATTTAATTATAGTGCTATTTTAAATTATCCAAAAATATATAATTAAGTTAACCAAACAGGTAGCCAAATCTGCGTTCATATAAACAGAACCAGTCTGTGGAGTAACTAAAAGTGCTGCCAAAACCATTCTTGCGGATTGGGCGGAAAGAAAAAGACTTATGCAGTGGTCTAATCTACCAGGGTTATCACATTCGAAAGCGTTTTTTCCTAAACAAAAAGGGTCTCCTACAGTTTTTTGATTTATTTATTTTTTCAAAAGTTATTTAACGTAAAATTCAGAGTGACCAACAGTGAGATTGATATTCTCACTGACAGTCGCGCGGTCATTGGGGCCCTCGTGAGTAATACCACAACATCATCGGTGGTGTGGGACTGTATGCAAGCCCTCACTAAGTTAGCGACTGTAAACAAAGTCACTCTTACATGGTTTCCTAGGCATACAGGGATAAACGGCAACGAGGTAGCCGATGAACTAGCAAGAAATGGGACCCTGGTGGAACCAAGAACCCAGTTGGTCGGATTACCAATTGCCGAAGCAAAACATTTATTGAAATTAATCCTTGAACAAGAACATATTGCTCAGTGGAATGCAAATACTGGCTGCAGAACATTAAAACAGCTGATGAAAAAACCTCTCCAGAAGAGGGCTGACGCACTCTGGACAATGGACCGGAGTAACTAAGCAGCACACTTGGCCTGCTCACAGGACACATCGCACTAAGGGCGCACCCCTTTAAACTTAAGCTGGCAGCAGGGAAAAACTGTTGACTATGCGGAGAGGAGGAGGAGAGCAGTATACACATTCTGTGTCACTGCCCTATGCTGGTGGTGTACAGGTATCAAACCTGGGGCTGTGTGATAATGGATCCAAGCGATCTAAAAGAGACAGGGCCAACAGAAATCCTGAGGTTTGCCAAAACCAGCGGGCTAGAATTCTGATGCCCTGAAGACAAAGCGGTAGTCACAGAGGATCAAAAGATCTAGGTGACATAGATGCCGATACCAAAGACCCAACCGCAAGATTGTAATGTAATGTAACGTTGGATTGATTTAAAATTTTTACATTTTTCTTATTTTCCGAAGCAACTATCAACTTTATAGACATTTTTTGTAGAAAATTGAATTTCCTTAACTTATTTTTCTTAAAATTTTTGGTATTTTTTACATATCGTAAGTTACCAGCAATGTCATTTTACTGCTTAAAATTAATCATTATACTTAAATAAATAGATTTTTAACCTAAAAGTTTATTGTTTATCATAATTAAAGCAATTTATATCGTTACACTAAAAGATTTTTATTACAATTGGGCTTTTTTTTTTATTCACTTATAACTAACAATAAGTATTGTAATTTGAAAAAATAAATATATCAAAACACTGTAGGCGATCTTTTTTGTAGAGCGTTAAATTCTCTATAAGAATCTGTTTTGATCATTTTAAAACATTATCTCTAAAGTGAGTTACAAAATTCCAAACTCAAGAGAACGTTGCTCCCATGTTTTGTAAATGGGAAACTAAAATTTACGAGGCGGCACCTCTTAATATTAATATTAAGAGCTCTAACTTTTACAATATTTTTCTTTCACCATTTCCAACAATGTTTTCGATATAATTAGGAAAAAAAAATTTATCAATTTTTTTTAAACAGTCTAATGTTCATGCTCTTGCTTAGAAAGAAGAACTGGATTATGTTGTAACCTTTAGTGGTGAGACCATCAAGGGTCGTAGTGGAAAAACGGCTTTACTAAGCCCCACTCACATGAAACCTAACCTAACCAAATACCTCTTGGAAAACTTCTATAAGTTAATTTACAACTGAGCACAAAATAACCTGCTAAACTTACTTTAACTAAAAGAAAAAAAATAAGCGAAATTTCTTGGTTGTAAGAAGACATCAAATTCACACCTCTTAAAACAAAGTTTGATTACTTAAATTTACATAAATTATTGTTTTTATTTTTAAGGATATCTAAACGTATGACCAGCAAATTTTCTAATAAAACCCAAGCTTTCAAGTCTGATTACTTTTTCTAAATATACAAAGGATGTAAAGTAAAGACAAGCATTTAAACCAAATTAATTATTAACCCAACACACACGAACATACTGATACGAGTTACTCTTAGAGAGTATTTAAATGGGGAGGGAGTCTTACAAGAAGTGGAATGTTCTGACGGATTTAATTTAAAAAGGCGGTGGTCCCTGGCTAAACTCCTGGACAAAATGAACGCAACGACATATTAAATCATACAAATTGCTAAAACAAATTAATTTTAATTATTTTTTACACTGGTTACATGTAAAGGTAGAATAAATGCATTTGGATACTTTAAAAGTGAATTAGCTTTAATATTTCTCTATAAGATTGGAATTAATAGTATATTACGTAACAAGAGTTGTATGTAACCCATTACGCACGAAATGAAAAAGTTTATGCACGTAGCTGCGCAGCGGAAGTTCCATTTCAGCAGGACGCAAATTCATGTATTTTTGACATGTGATATAAAACGTTTCTGGTACTACAAATGAACGTCTCGTTTTAGTTTTAGAATCTGGAATATTAATTATCAAGGATTTGCCTGTGTCCTGAATGTGTTCCTTTTTTATATTTCCAAGTTCTTGTTTACGGCCAGCCCCGCTTAATCCTATAATGAGGATAACCTGAAAACATAAAACAAAAACTCATTTATATGTGATGATAATTATACATTTTAATTGTTTACCTTTAACCTTTAATGTCAACATTGTGGTGATACCATAAATGCTCTATTGGATTCAGATCCGGGCTTTTTGGTGGCCACCATTACTTTTGTTTTGATTACATTTATTTTCATATCTTTGATTTTCAGGGCATTATGCATAACATTAACCATCGCCTGCAACTTCTCTTCAGATGTGCTAATATGACTTAATCATCGGCCTAAAGAATGCATTTGACGATCAAAACATTCATTTTCAATCCATACGCACTCTCTTTCAAATCTTTTAAACAATCGTTTATGTATAAACTAAACAGCCATGGCGAAGCCACACATCCCTGTCTGACACCTTTTTTAATGTTCAACCAGTCCGTGTAAGCTCCGTTTATTCTGACAGATTTCATCGGCGTAAAGAAAACTTGATAACTGTAAATCAAAACGAATTGTTTTGATAGCTGTCATTAACAACAAGCATAGCCTACTATTTAAGTACTCGATAAACTTTAAAAACGGGCATAAGAACAAGATAATTAATTTTTTGGATAATTTCATATTGTTACGTTAATTTTGTCGGGGGGTTTATTTAAATTTAAATAATGAATGTCAACATATTAAAGGATAAAAATGAAGAATACCGATAGTTTAAAGTGATGTTTTAAATAACGTGTTATTTTTCAAAAATAATGTTTCCAACTCTCTTCAAGGGAGATCGGACCACCAGCGGCCAATGTAGAAGTTAATAGTGAGTAATGTCGGCATGTTTACCCCATGAGCGCCATTACGAGTTTTTAATTCCGCTTCTTTATTACTAGGCCACAAATGTGTTCCCGAATAAACATTAATATGTGTCATTTGGAAAATGGGAAACTGATGCTGATACGGTCGATACAATCATTAGAGGATGCAGCATTTTGTTGAAGATATAAATAACACGTTTGGGAAGTAAAATATAATAAAGTTCATGTAAAATTTTTTTTTCTAGTTGCTAAATTATCATTTAAATAAAAGTTTTCAACCCTCCAATGGGGCAATGAACTTTTGAGTAGCAGTGCACAACATAGTTAAGTATGCATGCTAGAGTGGCATCCCTCTTGCATTTTTCAGGCTGATTTTCCTTTGCAAATCCCACGTGTTTGGTGAAAAAACTTGTGGTACATTGCGTCAATTCACTAGAGTCAGTATTAAATTCAAAAGAAATTTTTCTACGCTCTAATAACTCTCTCTTTTTAAATTTATAAGGGGTGTGTCTCAAATTGTTTTTTAATGGATATCGATTCGTATTAATTTTGATGTTATGATGTATTTGAACTACACTTTATTGCCACAATAGAGGCAACTGATTATATATAAAGAACGATAATGATAATATTTTCATTAAAAATACCAACGAAACAAATGTTAATAAAAATAAAGTGTGCATATCGTTTTTATCTTTTCTTGTATTCTTGGACTAATCACCGTTTACATTACATACACTGCGGTCTATATGTATGGAATAAATTTATTTTTAGCGTTATTATATATTTGTTCAATAAAAACTGAAACAGGTCGATTTTTATTGTCAATTTGACAACGTACAGTGTGATACAGTCTTGTACCTCCTCTGAATTATGAGCACCCCTTCAAAAATTTTAAATAAGAATGGGGGTTGTGTGGCACCTAGTTCGGAAGGGATTTTTATTCTATGTTCAGCAAAAACAACTTTTTCAAATTTGGTGCAATCATAACTGAAAAAAATTATTTTAAAAATGTAAAATGTTTATAATCTAAGTTATGTATTTGTTTAAAAAATCTGAAACATACCGATTTCTATTCTTAATTTGACAATTTATAGTATGAAAATATCACCCCTTCTTGCACCCCTTCTGAATTAGGAGCACCCCCTCAAAAAATTTAAATGAGAAAGGAGGTCGTGTTGCAACTTTTTCAAAAGGGATTTTAATTCTCTGTTTAGCAATACTAAGTTTTTAAAATTTGGTGCAATTATGGCTTGTTTTTAAAATGTAAAATTTTTATAGTTTACGTAGACTGAAAGAAATATTCTTTAGGAAGTGGTTATCAATTTATTTTACAATTAAATGAAATGTTCAAATTGACCACCATTCACTCCTTAACAATAAGCAAGGCGATATCTCTCAAACAAGATGCCATATAACCCCTCTTCTCATTTAAATTTTTTAAGGTGATACTCATAATTCGAGGGGGTGCAATAAGGGAATAATATTTTCATACTGTAAATTGTCAAATTGAAAATAGAACTCGACCTGTTTCAGGTTTTTTCAACGGATACATAATTTACATTGTCAATATTTTTAAATTTTAATAACATATTTTCTCAGTTATGGTTGCACCAAATATAACCATTATACAGCGTTTTTCAAAAAAAGGTAACCCCGTCTCTAGGATAGGTACAAAACCGAAAAATAATTGGGCGCTAGTTACACAGTTCGTACCAAGTAGTATTGATCATAACTTTTTTTAGGTTAGATTTATTAATCAAAACTTAAACATCATTCAATTTTACACCAAAAACGTACTCATGGTAAAACTCGTTAATGTGTACCGTTTTCGGAATATTTTGATTTGAAAATTATGAAGTAATAACCAAGTTGGTATAAAATAATGATCTTTCAAAAAAAGGTCTCTAGGATAGGTAGAAAAATAATCGGGGTTTGCTTAGTAAAAAGTTTTCGTAACGCCAACCGTATTCAAGATAAAGGGCGTTGAAGAAATAAAATTTGGTTATTACTTCATAATTTTTATATCAAAATATTCCGAAAACGGTACACAGACTAAGAACATAAAATAAAATTCAATTTAAGTAAGTCACCAATATGTCCTCCGTTTTCACGAATACACACGTCTATTATTTTTTCTAAAGAATCCAGTAATCTTCTAAACGGTTGGGGATCAGCTTTGAGATCATTAAAGTGACGTTGAATTCTGTCTTCCAATTCTTGGCGAGAGATTACCTCTGCAGCATAGACTTTTTTCTCAAGATACGACCAAGCTGTGTAGTCCAAACGATTAAAATCGGATTACCTAGGAGGCCAATAAATCGGAACTTCTGCACCTCTACCACTCCATAGATTCAAAAATGGTCACTCAAACAATTACGACACCTTCTATCAAAGTGCGGTGGAGCTCCATCGGGCATAAAAAATGGAGATTTTTGCTCGTTTAGCGTTAAATATACTAATATCTCAAATAAGTGATTGTTTAAAAAATCCAGGTACATATCACCATTTAAATTTCCAGGTAGAATGTGATAACCTATTAATTTGTTACCTAAAGTTGCTGCCCAAACATTAAGTTTAAATGAGTGTTGGTAATGTGATACCCTTTTGACTTGTGGATTCTCATCAAACCAGTAGTGTGCATTATGGGAGCTCAACATACCCTGTCTCGTAAAGGTGGCCTCGTCCGTAAAGATTTTAAAAAAATTTGGATTGAGGGCTGTCCTTTTTTGTAATGTTTGACAAAAATCCACTCCAACCGGTAGATCGTCTGGCAAGAGCTCTTGGTCTTGTCTGTAATGATAAGGATGTAGCTGCGGCTCTTTAGGTATTATTTGTATTTGTTTGTCTTGCCATATACCTTACGCTAATAATATTTTCTGTATTAATGGTTCTTGTTGTTCTTGGACTACCAGGATTTATTTTTTTGGTCTCACATTCCCAATTTCTCGACAACGTCGTTCAATGGCTTTAAATGTATTTTTGATTGGTAAGTTTCTTCTAGGAAACTTTTCTGCATAACGCGTAACAGCTACACTGGAGTTTCCTAAACACTCGCCTAAAGTAAATAACATGTCTGTATATTCAACATTTGAGTACATTTTGATTAACAATATCTAATTTTACAAAAAACAAGGTTTTAAAAATCTAATTATTGTTGACTTATCGTCATAATTATCAATAAATGTCAGTTTTGTGAAACGTTACAAGAAAGGAAAGCCCTTAATCACAATTTTTTAACATCTTTCGAGAAATGGGGTTAAAATGCTATGACTTCTTGATAGAAAAAGAAGGTAAAGTCCCCTGTAGGTAATCAACAACTTTGGATCACATTGCAACACCTGGAATTTAAAACTATGGCCATATTTTCTGATAATTGATAATACAGCAATATTAGCTGTGGGTAAAACCAACGAAGAAGCTTCAACCAAACTACAAACCACCGTTGACGAGATTCCGGACAAAAAGAAGGAGAATAAAGTTGAAGGAAACAAAATAAGTGCACATAAACTTCAACAATAAGCGAGCCATTTATGACTGCAATACATAAACGGTAATTACGCTATTAAATTGGTTATATTACAAGAAATAATTGTACAAAATAATATCATTTAACAGTAATCGGTTTTAAAATATCCGATGTTAGAGCGCCATCTACAAGAGTTGTAGCTCCCTTAGCATTTTTTAATGACGTGATTGACGTCAAACCGACATAAAATGAGCTTTAGATTTTGCAGCTTTTTTCTTTGAAGAGCGTTTCTGAACACTCCGTATATCTAAAAAAAATTTAAAATATCCAAATTATTCAAATTCGAAAAGAAGCAGTTTTAAAACAATAACGTTCCTGAAGTAACCAAACAAGAAACGATTTCCCAACTCATCCGGCCCGTGTTATCAATTCTATCTGCAATACTGGACGTTAGCAAAGTATTAACTGCGGATTAGGTGAGTAAAAACTCGTAAAATAATATTATATTGCCCTCGTACCTTCGGGCGTCTGCTTCTAAAAGGTAATTATGATAGCGTCAAAATTAAAACATAACGATGGCACATTAATCTTGTATCGGACTACGATACATGTAAAATAAACAAGGAATCTGCAATGTGGCTAAATAAATAACCAAACAATATTTTCTCTTTTATCTTATCGCAGCAATTTGTATTTTGTTTAAAACATTTTTCTGCTCTCTTGTTAAACGAAAGTTAAATATCTGCTACATATTTATTTCTGCGGTCCATTCTTACACGCATTTTCCTAATGTAACAAATTTTAGCTAATAAATACACGTACTTTTTAACCGACTTTAAAAAAGGAGCAGGTTCTCAATTCGACTGTATTTTTTTTTATGTTTGTTACCTCAGGGCTTTCGACTGGGTGAACCGATATTGATGTTTTTTTTATTTGAAAGCTGGCGCTTCCCGTGTGGTACCATTTCAATTAGGTCCAGTTCTAACAATAGCATCAATGAGAAAACCACATAGGTCTTTTGCCACGTCTTTTAGTTCTCTAAAGAGTACTCTGCCAGTGGTCCCTCTACTGGCAAATTATGCCCGAGCTCAGCCGTAGAGGGTAGAAGACAAAAATATAAAAGTGAGCCGCGCCACCGACTTGACGGTACAAGTCGGAAACCCCTAGGTCTAGTAGGCACTAGCAGAGCCACACGATAAACAACAAACAATTATGGTGAACTAGATAAATAAAACTATATTTACAATTACTGCAATATATTAATTAAGTAAAAATGATGTTCTGATTTTTTACAACAAATTCTGTATTTTTGTAAAGTGGATTAAACGAATTTAATACACTTTTCTTAAAATAATATTTAAATTAATTATAACAATTTTTCAGACAATAATAAAAACCTAATGATGTACAAAAGAGAATTAAAAACAACAACAAAAAAATGTTCACAATATTTCAAATTTCAAAAATAATATAGAATTCCTGATAGCAAAAGATTAACAAAAAAAAAACAATACAAAATAAATGGACTTGCAACAAAAATAATAATTTGAAACCCTCACAATAACTACATAAAGTATATTCAGTAATGTATAAATTCAGATTCAACTTGGAGCAGGTACAAATTTAATGAAAATAATTTGTTACTTTTAAACTATTGAAAACACTTAGATCAAGCACATAATAACTGATAAGTTGATAAAATTAAACTCAATACTATGTAACCAATTGAAAACTTCATTGAGACTCCACTGTTACATCGATGATCCAAGAAACAGAAACACCACGTAGTATTTTTAAAGATTTACACTGTTAAAACAATCGAGCTTATTTTAAAAATAATTCTTTTTACGATGGCTGTCCTTCAAGATAGCAATATTGTAGGATATTTACAAATAAGTATGAATAAACGTTTTTACTTGGACACAAAAAACTATTGAGAATATTATTTTAATCAAAGTTCGGCCTTGGCATATTATCCAATGCAATAAATAGTTTTCAACAGTGTACCATATTAATAAATTAAAAAAAAACTTAATCGTGGTGTCAAAAATAAGTCACGTCATTTAAATATACTAAAATAAATCACTTGTAACCTTTGGATACACGAATTCACTAATCCTGTGGCCTACTCCTGGGCCGGATTGACTATGAAACTGCACCTGCTACTTAACAATGGCTTCCCTCCAATAAATCCCGCTTGCGGCTATTTTAACTCGACCCCAATATCCAAAATATCCACCACAAAGGCACGACAGAATGGTCAAGTTAAAAATTAAATGGTTTTTTTCAAAATCCAATTAAGATGGCCCAAATACAGCCAGATATGAAAGAAAAAACCGTAGAAGTTCTGCTCACGTGTTAATATCAAATCGTTCCAAAAACTCTCACCCGACTTCCACCACTGACACCAAGCAACTGATATCCACTTCTCACTCCCAGGCCGGATATCAGAAAATGACACGGGACACGCGTCAGCCAACCTTTGCAAATCTATGTCCCCAACTCATAGTCGCGCTCGTCCGTGTTGATAGCCAGCCCATACACACAGAAAAGCAAACCAAACAATAATATAGCTGACAACACACGACAATCGAGGCCAAAAATCAAGGCGAAATCTAATACAAAGACTCCCACTCCAATTAACAAAAATGTCACAGCCATTAATAATTAAATCCCATCTCTACTAGATATGCAACACTATTTACAACGAACAAAATACGGTATGCAAAACTATTTACAAGCACCAGACTATCAGAGACACAATTAATAATGAAACGGTAGATGGGAAAAAATAGGCACGTGACACTTTACAGTCGGTTATTATTATAAATAGTATATTGTTTTACGAGTGACGAAAGTACCATTATTTGAAGGGAGAAAATAACTTACCGGCCAAGGCTGGTAATGTTCACGAGCTTTTAAAAATGTATTCGAGGAGTGAAGTATTATAATTTTTCTACAACCCTGTTTATATCATAATAATAAACTAAATAATCCGTACGCAAAAACGTAAAAAAAACCGACTTATATGGTTTTTTTACGGATGCCATTGTCAGAACTAAACCAAATTAAAATGAAACGACACAGGAAGCACCAGCTTTTAAATAAAGAATCATCAAAATCGGTTCACCCAGTCGAAAGTTTTAAGGTAACAAACATAACAAAAAATGCAGTCGAATTGAGAACCACCTCCTTTTTTTAAGTCGGTTGAAAAGAACAATGAACAAATATTTTATTTTAAATTAAAAATAACAGAATTTCTTTAAACATTACTTATTATTTAAATATTGGTAAATTGTTACATTCGAGCAATTATTCAAAATTATACGAGTATTACAACCAAGATTTTTATGTTTTGGAAAATCTAAATAACTTTTTAAATCAGATATGATAACTTAAAAAACTAACAATGCTTCATTTTAAACTGACACAAGTCAAACAATTAACGAGGAACGTCAAACTACTGAAACCAGGTGACTAGATATAAATTGTTTTTAAATCTCACGGTATTTTTACGGTTGTATTTTGCTTTTAATACGAGCACTGAAATCACTTTACGAGGATTCCACTGCTTGTGCCAGGATAAATGGAACATGCACGGACTGGCTTAACATCGAAAATGGTGGGAGACAGGGATGTGTGGCTTTGCTGGCTGATTAACTTATACATAGACGATTGTTTAAAAGATTTGGAAGAGAGTGCGTACGGATTGAAAAGTCATATTAGCGTCATCTGAAGAGGAGTTGCAGGCGATGGTTAATGTTATGCATGATGCCCTAAAAATTAAAATAAATGTAAGCAAAACGAAAGTAATGGTTTTTGAAAGAGAAGAAAGCATGACAAACTGTGAAGTTTCAATTGAGGGAGAAAGAGTGGAACGAGTAAATGAATTTGTGTACTTGGGTTTAAAGTTGACGAGAGATGAAAAGTATGATAGTGACATTAAGCGAAGGGTATTGGCAGGAAATTAAATGAATGGGGCACAATATAGCTTTATGAACAGCCAGAAAGTGTCAAAAAAGGCACGTATGGCTGTGCATAGAGGTGTGTTGGTTCCTACACTTACGTATGGTAGTGAATGTTGCGTTTGGCAGAAAAAGCTTAAAAATACGATTAATGCTGCAAAAATGAGTAGTCTGAGAAGTATAGCCGGAGTAACTTGTTTGGATAGAGTAAAGAATATTAAGATAAGAGAACGCTGTGGTCTAAAAAAAGATGTGGTTACAAAGATAGATAAAGTAATGCTTAGATGGTTTGGACACGTAGAAAGGATGGAATAAGGACGATTGACGAAACAAATTTATAAGGCGATTGTGAATGGACAAGTCGGTAGAGGTCGACCTCGGCGAACATATCTCGATCAGATCAACATTGTTTTGAAAAAAGGCCAGGTCAAGAGTACCAACAACCGACGAGCATGCATGAGAGCCCTGATGGAAGTAGAGGAAGCAAAAGATATGTGTAAGAACCATAGCAAGTGGAAGGAAGTGGTCTCTGCCTACCTCTAAAAGGCGTGACTATATGTATGTATGTAAAGAACAGATATTAAGGCAGATGAGTTTATTTTATGACAGACTATTGTGTGGGAATTATGCTCGGTTGTATGAAAAAACTTCTTCAGGAAAACATAAATAATTGACAATTTTTTATTCATAATATTAAAATAAAGACATATTTTTAAATAAATGCGTTTTTGGTACATTTTTCTACACAATCACCTTCTTCGAATTACTTAAAATCAGTTCTAAAATCATAGGCACTAAAATATGTGTAGGACAGTGTAATAATATTACAAATATAAAACATATGTTTCGAAAAGAAATACCCAGTATCTTGATAAATACCAGGACATTTATTTAAATTTGGTAAAAGTATTGGTATGTGGATTTAAACCAATTTAACTTGTAGTTATTAATTTACAGAACAACGGAAAATCTAGTTGATTATCTTTGCCTGCTTTAGAGTTTTCTTGTAGTATTTTATCTGCATAAACAAATTTCATTTTCAATAAACGTACACACGTAAAAGTTGCCGGGTGTCTCGTAAAGATTATAAAACAGTGTTCCGAGTTTACGTATACATACAATTTTTAATATACGCCATTTCCCGAATGATTGATCCATAAAAGTGAGTATAGTGCATCCGAAAACGACGTTATTTTTATTGCATGCGAGCTTATCAACTGTTGGCGCAGTTTTTATAGGTGATAAAACTAGATACCCAACTGATTTAATAGTGCGACTTTAGAAAATGCCCTTTCATTTATTTTAGAGAAAATAAATTGGCAAAAACTTGTTTTTCCAATATAAAGGGAGAGTTATAAACGGGTTAAGCTGAAAAATGGCGGCCCATCGTAAAATTTTAATAGGCACACATCAACTTCCAAACTAAATTATTGCTTCCATCATTGAGTAACAAAACTGACTCCAAAGCATATTTTATTCAAAGAATTTAAAATACATTATAAGCTCTGCGAGCCCAGTTGGCTTATGGCTTAATAGAAAATACTTCTCTTATCTTTTGCTTTTTATTTCGATCTGCTTATCTTTAAAAGTTGCATACATATCCTCACTTTTTATTTCCACCGTGCTGCCTTTTCTTGGCTAGAAGTTAAAAGGTCTAATGCGCTTTCGTAGACTTGGAAAAGGCCTATGACAGAGTGGTGAGGAATGGTCGACATTGTCTACGTATAGGGTGAGCGGTAGTTTCATCAAAGCACTGAAATCACTTAACGAGGATTCCACTGCTTGTGCCAGGATAACCGGAGCTTACACGGACTGATTTAACATTAAAAAGGTATTAGACTTTGTGTGGCTTTGCCATGGCTGTTTAACTTTTACAAATACGGTTGTTTAAAATATTTAAAAGAGAGTGCATATGGATTGGGAATAAATGATTAAAGTTTAAGTGTGATATTGAGCAAAAGGTGTTGGCAGAGAAACTAATAAATGGGGCCCTGCATAACTTTATGAACAGCTAGAACATATCAAAAAGGCACGACTGGTTCCTACAATTATGTATGGTGAATATTTTGGTTTGGCAGAAGAAATATAAAAGTAGGATCAACTATTCGGAGACCAGTAGTCTGAGAAGTGACTCTGATTGATAAAGTGAGGAATAGTGAGATATGGAAACGCTGAGATGTGAAAAAAATGTGGCAACAAGGATAAAGAAAGGAATGTAGGTTTGTAATATCTCCTTTATGAAGGAATATTATAACTGCTTGGTCCCACTGAGACGGCATTACGCTATTTAATAGGCATGCATTGAAAAGTTCTCAAAGCTTAATTATGATTGTTTTTTCGCCTTTCTTTATGGCTTTTATCGCAATTTCGTCGTCCCCTGGTGTTTTATTATTTTTCATTTCGTATATGTTGGTCACTGTACAACGTTGCATAAAACTTTTCAGCAATCTTTAGGATTGCTCTTTTGTTTAATGTTGTTTGGCCATTTTAGTTTTGTAGCTAACTTATGTTTTTCTTGTGTTCCTGAAAGGTTCTCTTTAATTATTCAGGAAATTTTATTTGTGTTATAAGTTATATCTTAAATGATATGAATTAATTAATAAGTATTTTGTTTCTATATTCGGTTGTCTAGTAAATACGTAAATTTATCCATTTTATCATATTTGTATATTTTTTTTCCTTTTGTTGTTATTTTCAGATAATTTCCAGATTTTAAATAAGTATCCATTTTTAATGATTGGATAAGTCTTATTTTTGCATTAATTACCTTTAACCCTGAACTCTCTCTTAACAAGCAATATGTCGTTGTTTAAATTAATGCGAAGATAATAGAATCAACGATATTTTCATTACCTTGTGCACATTATATAAGTCAGTGTTTCCCCTTAAATGAGCAAATGGAAAAGCGTGCTCTCGTACATCCGCCACCCTTCGAATTTCCTTTACAGCTCTCTTGCCATCCTTCCAAGTGATTTCACACGCTCCCTTATTAATTTCTCCCTAAATCCGCATTGCCCGTTTTCTTATTTACAAATAATTAGAAGGCCATAAATAATATTCAGCTTCCGCCGCCTTCCGCTTGCTGCCGCTCCCCGTATTCGTGTCAGGACACCGCAATAAACATCAAAAGGAAGAATCATAATCATACGATATGATGCAAAGAAAAATTTTTAGAGTCTAATGAAATCAGTGTGGCGCGATGTATAGACGAATCCAAAATAATTTTTCTTATTAGAAATATTTCCGTAGGCTATATAGACAGAGTATTATTTAAAATATAAATAAAAAAACCGCTTAAAAACCAGGTATTGTATAAGTTAAAAAATGTACAAGATGGTAGAAATTTTTGTCTATTTAGCTTTTTTTTTATTCAGAAAAGTGTCTCAACTACAAAGGTCATTGACACGTAATACAATGTATAAAATAGCTCTATATTAAATTGAGAAAAAAAAGTTAGATCTTATATAAATGTCTATCTCTTTAAGGTAATTCAGTAGTTTGGAAAACTGATCACGTGAGCTCAAAATCTTCTTATTATTTTCTTCCAACTTGTGGTGCTGACGTTGAGCTGCGTAAGTTGCACATTCAGTTAAGATAGGTTTGACAGTTAGAGGATCGTTGCAGAATTGACATATTGGTAGGTTCTCTTTGATCATAAGGTATAGATGCGTCAGGCGAGTGTGTCCTATTCTCAGTCTTCTAATAATAATTTTATCTTTACGAGTCGCTACAGAAATCGGTGCGGTATTGATAGAGGGTTGTATTTCGTGAAACTTGGCAGAAGATCTGTTCCAGCCTAGTTGCCAAGATTCAAGAATGGTGTGTTGAAGGTGGTTCTTAAGATCACCCTGTACTTGGAATTCTCCGTAAATAGGGTTGGTTGTTGCAGACTGTTTGGCAGCACTATCAGCTCTTTCATTGCCAGGGATGCCAACGTGTGATGGTACCCAAATTAAAGTTGCGCTTACCCCTTGGGAGGATAGTCGATTAATTGACTCATGTATACCTTGGACAATGGGATGTTGTGTGTAAATACTGTTGATGGACTGGATAAAAGACAGTGAGGCCACTTTTTTATAGTCTGTCGACAGAGAATTTGATGCTAGAAGGATAGCAAGAAGCTCACCGGTATAGACACTGGCTAAGGGTGGCATGAAACATGAGGCTATTATGTTGTGATTGTCTGTGGCGGCAGTTCCAACGCCAATTTTGCTTTTAGAGGCATCTGTGTAAATGATTTTATCAAAGTTAGTTTTATTATTTTTCATTTGTAACAATTAGCAATTAGCAATTAACAATTAGCTGTGGCATTAGATATCTCCAAGGTGTTCGATCGAGTTTGGCACCAGGGACTCCTCGCCAAGCTTCCATCTTATGGCTTGCCCCCTCAGCTGTGTTCTCTGCTTGCTAGTTTTCTCTCAAACAGGTCTCTCCATGTAGTGGTCGATGGAGTTTCATCTGACACTCTACTCATAAATGATGGTGTTCCGCAAGGATCCATTCTAGCACCAACACTATTTTAACTTCATATCAACGACCTGTTGAAAGCAACTTTATGTCCCGTACACAGCTTTGCCGATGATAGTACCCTCCATACCGCTTTCTCTTCCAGGGCCCCTATATCAGCCCGTGAAACCAGAAATGAACGAGGAAGAAATGTTAACAATATAAATATGGACTTAGCAACAATTCTCGAATGGGGATCCAATAACTTGGTAGAATTCAATGCAAACAAAACACAAGCATGTCTTTTTTCTAGAAAAGCCGATCTCACTGTGCCTAACATAACTTTGTCAGGAGTAACCATACCACTGAAGTCATCCATATCGATGCTTGGTATTACTATCAGCAATAACCTTTTCTGGGAAAATCACGTGAGGTCCATTGCCAAAAGTGCATCCCAAAAACTTGGTTTTTTGTTTCGTGCCAAGAGCTATTTCACCTCCAGTCAGCTGCTTATGATCTATAAGGCACAGATCCGACCTGTACTGGAATACTGTTCCCATATTTGGAGTGCAGCACCAAAACATATCCTGAAGCTATTGGATTCTGTCCAAAAAAGGGCAATTCGTCTCGTCGGTGATGCCTCGCTTACAAACTTGCTCACTTGTCTGGAACACCGTGGGAAAATTGGCGATTTGTCTCAATTTTATAGATATTTTCATGGGCGATGCTCTTCTGAAATATCAACAATCGTTCCTCATTTGGGAGTCTCTTCGAGATTAACCCGTCAAGTTCAGTCTTCACACCCCTTCGTGGTTACTTTGGAGACCTGCAGAACATCACTTTCCAAAGACTCATTCATCCAACGAATTGCGAGGCTTTGGAACTCATTGCCTAGGGAGGTGTTCCCCGAGGCATACAACCTCCAGAAATTTAAGAAGAACACCAACTCCTACCTTCTTTCCCTTGGTTCCCACGATGTTCTCTGAACATTACAGGATATCCCTTTTCGTGGGAACCAGAACATATAAAAAAAAAAATTTAGTGTTTTTGTGGCGCAAACAATGAATAAATAAAAAACATTTGAAAACCTGATAAGAGCCCTTACCACTACATGTTCGGACGGACAAATTTTTTGATAATTAATAATTTATTACTCTTTAAATAATATTTTATGTTACCAAACAAAATTTTTCGATAAACTAGGTAAATAAATATATGTTTAGTGTAAGTGTTTTGGTATTTTTTATTTTTATTAAAAATAATGTCAAACAATAGTGTTAAACTGTTGACCTCTAAATGTCCGGACAGCTATACAATGTAAGAAAACATTTAAATATTTTGAAAGTATGCAGGCTGTGAAATATAACCACAATTTAAGGTAGGTCTGTTTTTTCTTCTTCAAGTAACGTCTTTGCTACGAAGGTTGGCAATCATTAAGGCTATTCTTATTTTCGAAACTGCTGCTCTAAATAGATTTTTGTTTTTGCAGTTGTATCAATCACGTAATTTCTTCATCCACGAATGTCTTCTTTTTCCTATTAAACGCTTTCCGGCTATTCTTTCTTGCATTATATTTTGGAGTAGCTGGTATTTTTCCCCTCTAATTATATGGCCCAAATATAATAATTTTCGCTTTTTAATATTAAGGATCAAGTCTTTGTCTTCTTTCATTCGTCTCAACACTTCGATGTTCGTTACCCTTTCCATCCAAGAGATTTTTAATATTCTGCGGTATAGCCACATTTTAAAGGCCTCTACTTTCTTAATGTCGCTCTTTTTTATTGCCCACGTCTCCAAGCCGTAGTACAGTATTGATAGTATATAACATTTCATGAGTCTAACTTTGAGTTCTAGGCTTAAATCCTGGCTGACGAATAATCTTTTCATTTTCATAAATCCACTCCTTGCTTTTCCAATCCTTATTTTTTTTCTTCAGAACTATCATTTTCATTGATAGTTTTGTTTACTAGTTGACATTTTATAAAGTAAAAATGAGCCGGGGATTGGTCACACCGGTAAAAATTCGAAAAATGATTGTTAAAAAACATAAAGAAGGCAAGTCAATGTCTCAAATTGCTTCTGATCTTGAAAAATAAATATCAACAATTGGAGACACAGTGAGAAACACAGGAAAACTGGTAATTTAACTAATCGTAGTAAAAGTACTGGACGCCCATAATTAGTAACTAAAATAAATGGAAGACTTTTGGTAAAAATTTGCAAGGTTCAAAAAAGATCAACACTGTGCAAAATTACGTATCCTTGAAATCAGCAAACTGGGTTAAATTTTGGAAGAGAGTATTTTCGGAAGTGGATTCATAAATATGGGCTTAGTTTTTCTATGGTATGATATTTTTAAAGGTTGCTAAAATAATTCTTGACATTTAAGTAGTTGTTTGCAGGCGAAAGAAAAGCATTTGCTAACTCATTAGCAAAAAATAAACGTCTTTTTTGGGTTAAAAAAATGGTTTTTTGGACTAATGGAGACTGGAGTTAAATGATATTTAGTTAATTAAAATTTGATATCAGTTTGTGTGATTGTAGGAAGCGTGTAATTAAAAGCAAAGCAGAGGCGTTTCATAAAGATTGTCTAAAGCGAACAGTTAAGTTTCCTTAAGGAATTATGGTTTGGGGATGCATGTTAGCAAAGGGTCTGGGAAAATTGCATTCTTTAGATTGTACGGTTAATGAGCAGAAATATCAAAACATTTTAACAGAATATTTATTACCAAGCATTTAAGAGTTACATCCCAATAAAGATAATATAATTTTTCATCAAAATGGTGCATCTTTACATGCTGCTAAATCCACAAAAACAGGGCTTGCATATAATGAGATTAACACCTTAGACTGACCTTTGAGCAGCCCAGACCTCAACATAATTGAGACACTATGGCATAAGATAAAACAGTACCTTAGAAATAATCCCCAACGCACTATTCCGGATCTACGTATAAACAAGAAATTTGGGACTTATTTCCTGTTGAAGAATGCCAAAAGCTTGTGGCAACAATGCCCTTGCGTAAAAAAGCCGTAATCAAAGCTCGAGGAGATGTTACGCCATATTAAAAAAGCTGAAATTTTTTTTTAAAAAACAACTAAAATGTTTTTATTCAATTTTCACAGTTTTTTACCTTGTTTTAATTTAGAAATGTTGTGAACATTTTTTTGCATTCAGTTACTCGTTCGTATAAAATGTTTAATATGTACTAAACATACAAAATTGAAAAAAATCATAAAATATTTTAAATATTTGTTTGATTTTAATACCGTCCGAACATATAATGATTAGGACTCGTAAAGTATTAATTAAAAAGTATACAATAAAGATATTGTCATATTTATTTCTATCAGTTAACAAAAATTAAATTACTAAGGAGATTAAGTTGGTATGGCTGAAAGATGTTGGTTAAACACTTCACTAAATCCAAACCAAAAGAGTAATAAAAGTTGTCCAGGTAACTTTTAAAATTTCTAGCTAATAAAACATGTGTTTTTGTAATGGCGAAAATTTCATTAAAATCCGTCACATCTGCAAGTGATACTTAATATATTTATAAAAATAATTATTGAAGATAAGTTTCTGTAAATAATTTTTAGTTACTCTTTTGTAGTTTTTCTTCTAGTAAAAATTGTGTCCGCCTTTCAAGAGATTGTCACAGTTAAAAAAACTTTTCTTACTTTTAAATCAGAGTATTTCCCAAATTATATAAAGTAACATTCGCAAAAAATTTAACTCTATTCTCATTTAATAGCTTAAAGAAAAAGTGACAAAAATGACTTGATTCTGGTTAAGTAATAACCAAACTTTTGACTGTTGAGGACACTTGTTCGATAAGACCGTTGCTGTGCAATAACTAAACTAAACAACCAAATTATGCAAAAGAAATCTACTTTTATTAGTGCTCTTATACATGCTCGTCGGTTGTTGGTACTCTTGGCCTGGCCTTTCTTCAAAACAATGTTGATCTGATCGAGATATGTTTTCCGAGGTCGACCTCTACCGATTTGTCCATTCACACTCGCCTGATAAATTTGTTTCGTCAATCTTCCTTCATCCATCCTTTCTACGTGTCCAAACCATTATAGCAATCCTTTAGCTATCTTTGTGACCACATCTTCTTTTACACCACAGCGTTTTCTTATCTCACTATTCTTAACTTTATCCAACCGAGTGACTCCGGCTATACTTCTCAGACTACTCATCTCCGCAGCATTAATCCTATTTTCATGCTTCTTCTGCCAAACCTAACATTCACTACCATACATAAGTGTAGGAACCAACACACCTCTATGCACCGCCAGACGTGCCTTTTTTGACACTTTCTGGCTATTCATAAAGCTATGCAGTGCCCCATTCATTTGTTTTCCTGCCAACACCCTTCGCTCAATGTCACTGTCATAATTTCCGTCTCTCGTTAATAAGGTACAAATAAATAAAAAAAAGAGAAACATTATTTAATAACGTCTTAAAATTGGACTTTTTAAATATTAATATGTTAAATAATGATAAACCACAAAATATTCATAAGGGGAAAGAATGCCAACAACATAAAAAATTTAAAACTGGTAATATTAAGCAATACATACTTCCAACAATCAGACATTATCGTAGTCCCAGGAAGTATATATCTTTTAATGATGCTTACCAAGTGATTTGTACCAATTGTAAAAAAGTCTTTGAATCCATTCTTCTTTGTCGTTGTCAGAGACGCTAAGAAAAACGAATTGGAAAAAAAATATCTGTAAAAATGTCTGTCTAAAACAATCTCTCATAACTAAAACGTGGATAGTTATAGTAACAGTTATTTAGCACAAGATATTTGTATTTAAATCCTTTTAAATTCATCACAAACAACGTTTTTTCTAAACGAATTGTGTGATTGGACCAATTTTAGTTTTGGAGCACTGGCTTCTTTGAAATGCAGAACCTCTGGTTGTCAGTCCAAACAAAATATTGGAAATTGTCGAAGCAAATTTCAGCATACAAAAATATACTTTCTCATGGAATCAGTACCTGATCAAGGTGCAAAAATATTGTTGATAATAAAAAAAAATACTTGAGAGTATGTATTACATGTCGTTGTCAGTGTTTTAAATTTTTTATGCTATTGGAAGTCTTTCTCTTTTTTTGGATATTATTATTTAATTCTAGCAAATGTCAGGAACCAATTTTGTGCTGCATTCGTAATTTTACCTAAAATATTGTAAAATTATTTTTACCCACTTTTGATACAAAATTTAATTAATATTATGCTTTTCTAACTTACTAATTAGTTACAAAGTATAATTAGATATTCTGGCTTGTGTAACATCGGCAACATATTATTCAGAGGTTTCTTTATTTTTGTTTGAGCCTAGTCTTCGAGTTATCTAATTAGTTATATTTTCGTAGGCTCTTTATGTGTTGTTTCTTTGTGTTATTAATTGTGCTCGTTTTCTTTGTGTTTCCCGAATATGCATGCATTAAAACTAACAATTCTGTTTAATATTAAAATGTTCATTTTAAATGTACAGTAAAATATCAAAAGAGAATTTATGATTTCATTAACAATTAAAAAAATTCAGTTTAAAATTGACATTAATGTCAAAACATTTTCCCCAATTGTCGGTATGATGTTTGTTATGTTGTGGTGTACACACAACAAAACGTATATGGAATTACCCATTATTGATGAGAAATATTTTTTTAAACAATGTTATACGCAACAGTTACATTCATAAAAGTTAATAAACATTTTTGCTGTATCCTATTTAGTTGTAAAACTTTAGCCAAGTTGATCAATTTATTTTGTGGGCGATTTTGTTGCCTTATGACAGATTATCAGAAGGGAAAGAATTATTACCTTGATAGAGCAGGGGATGTCAAAAAGATAGACAAGGAGTAGTTTCAAAAACGTACGCAAGATTTTAAAAAAATAGGTAAAGAGGAATTCGCCAAAGAATTAGCGCGGCATTTTGGGATCGATTTAAAGATCAAATAGCTACAAGAAACCGCATCTAGAGTAACTTTGGCAAGCTACAGGTGTTGGAGTTTTTGTCAAAACTATAAAAGACTTCGCGCTTTAAGTTTATTTAAAAGAAGACAGTAGCGTTTCTAAACCATCAAGACAATAAAACTGATCGTTTGAACTGGATTTGGATCACTGAAATTGGACAATGTCAGATTGGCAAAAAGACATATTTTCAGATGAAACTGTAATGTTGTTGGTGAAAAATCTCCTATAATTCCTACAAAGTCAATATTGACTTAGGTTAGGTTTGCAAATACGCCCTGTTTCCACTTTACTTCTACTTATTTTCCCCAAGATATTTGAATTGTGCAACCGCCTTGTATGTTACATTGTCGATTACCAGGTCTTTCATTGTCTTCCGGTCTGATCTGTTTTGCTCTTATTGATGACCATTTTTACCATTTTCTTTTATTTGTCTAAATACCTTTAATAATCTGTTTTTAGTTTGAGCGAAGATACCAACGTCATATTTGCATATTTGCAATGACTTGTAAAATCTTGTTCCCCTCTGATCCGTGTTCTTTATGGCTTTGTGTAGGGCTATAATGAACAAGGTTGTCGACAGTTTATCACCCTGTTTGACTCCTGTTGTAATATCAAAGGGCTCGCTCAGCTTGTTGTTAATTTTGACTCTTACTTTTGAATTTTCCATGGTCATCATTGCTAGGTTGATTAGTTTTTAGCAATATTTCAAAGTTTTTCATGGCTTGTATAATTTTACAGCGTTTCACACTATCAAATGCTTGTTTCATATGTCATATGTCATATTCGAAGCACTTTTTCATGATTTTTCTGACTACAAACAGTGGATCCGTTGTGCCTTTTGCTTCTCTGAAATCGTATTGATATTTACCAATCATATCCCCATTTTGTTGTATAAGATAGTATATTGATTTAGTTTAGAAAAGTAACGTAGCGAGAAATTAAAAAGGCGCTTTTGGTAAAAAAATTTTATTTATGCATGACAATGTATCTCCACATAAAAGAAAATGTTTACCTAATTTTTTAGAAATGGAAGTCGTGAGTGTTTTGAAGTGGCCTAGTTGTTTAATAGAATACTTATGGAATAGTATAAAATATTAGAACCTGTCACACTAATCTGGCTAATACAGTTTTAAATGAATCATGGAATAAAATCTTGCCCCGTTGAATTTATGCTTTTATTAAGGCTAGAGGAGGCAAAAGTGATTATAAAAAAAAAGTGATTTTTTTTTCTAAATTGCAACCTACATTATAGAATTTTTTTAGCAAAACAACAATTGTGCTTTTCTTTGGTTTTGTTTATAATATGTTTTGTTTATAATATTTTTGGTGTTTTTGTATGATAATTTATTTAGATCAACTATTATTTATTTTTTATACCTTATTTTTGACTTAATGTGTTGATGATAATAGGTTATTCCATATAAGTTCTCGTTAAAAATTGTGTATTTAATTTTTAGGTACTACTTAAGAATATGTACAAATAATAAATATGGTCGGTTGTCTTAAGTCAAGTTGTGTTTTGTACTAATTTTGAAAAATTTATTATTTATGTACACATTGGTTTGTATGATGGTTTCCTTGCTGTTTTTTACAGTGTGTACATAAAGTAACGTACAGTGCAACACAAATAGCTTGGCGGGCCTCTAAAATAATATATATTCGGCTGAATATACTTCACATTCGTAAACTTCTTCCTCCGATTGTAGTTGAGACTCATGATTACTGAAAATTTCGTCGTCGCCGATCGGATCATTATTCGAATGTTTTCGTTGTGCGCAGATTTTGTGATCTCTCGCCCGCCAAGCTACTTCTGTTGCACTGTAACTTGCTAATATTTCGATTTCTGTTGGGTTTACAAAAAAAAATGTTGAATAAAAGTTTTTTTCAAATAATTTAGTCTATCTGCATAAGTCAACGAAAAGTATACAGGGTGCACCGTTACTCCATAATAACTTATTGGCAGTTTTTAAATAGTACACCCTGTATAGGTATATTTTTAATTTTTCATAATCTATTAAATTACAAATACAACCGTTAAGACCACATAATTCTAGTTATTGAGAAAAATAATTTACGTGAACGTTTTTATTACCATTGATGAAATGTTCAAATTGTCTTGCGTCTTCAAATGACTGTATCCAAGTCTATTATAAAAAGCTGATGTGATATTTCGCAATTGCTGATTTGTTATTTGGCGGGCTGTTATCAGTATTTCATTTCTCAGTTTTTTCTCATTAGAGTTTTTTAGATTTTTCTAGAAAAAACCTGCTGAAAGAATGGTCCAATAATAGTGGTGACGATAATACCTACCCAAACATTAACTTTTAAAGGCCTTTGTGTACCTATGTTTCTGCATCTATCTAGGATTAATAACACTCCATACAGTTGTGGCAATCATCTTACTTGTAGAATAAGGATCTGCATTTACCTTTTGCATTATGGTTACACAAAATTCCATTCAGCGGTCATAATTCTTGCAACAGCGTTACTTTGTAAGGATAATTTTACAGACGGATCCCACACTAACATTATGTATTAATGCAGTTTTCCGAATGGATGTAAAAGAATTTTCTACGAAACTTCGCATAATTTCCAAGGATTTTTCATCATTAGTTACGGTTTTTGGTCGGCCAGTTTTAGGGCGGTTTTTAGTTAAACCCACTTCTTCAAAAAGTTTCACTTTTCTCCAAACTGCAGTTTTGGTAATTTGGTTGCGATTTGGATACGTATTATTAAATAAGTAAGCTACCTCATCATTAGTTCTTTTACGATCACCGTAACCCCTCATCATAAGGATCATTATTATTCTTTCCTGATCGGTAAACATACTTTAAGTTTAAAAGTAATTAATTACAATAATTACCTTTCACTAATAACAGTTATAAATAATTCATAACATTTAAAAACAATTAAAGGTTGAAAAACCTGCTTCTTTTTTGACAAACAATTTTTTTATAATTTTAGGTTCAAACCACTGTAACTTTAGAACTATTAAAGGTAGAATTGTGCGGTCTTGACGGTTGCATTTGTAATTAAAAAAATTATGAAAAACTGAAAATATATACAGGATGTACTATTTAAAAAAATTTGTTAATAAGTTATTTTGTAGCAACGGTGCTTTTAATCGACTTATGCAGATGGCCTGAATTATTTTAAAAAACCCAACAAAAATTGAAATATTAGTAAGGTTCGTTACTTTATAAACACACTATATAAGAAAGCTAAAAATAACATGTATTCTTGTTGGTTCTGATGGCAGGGTCCATAATTTCATGAGTTTTTGTACACTGTTGAGCTTATAACTTCCTTTCTCAACTACTGTTTACCAATAACTCTACGTATTTATCTTTAAATTGCGTCTGTATTCTTATTACTACTCTCTCTGCCAATTTTTTTCTCTCTAGCTATTCCAAAAGATTGAAAATTAAACGTATTCCGAATTGGTATAGTTGTCGTTAGAAAACTACCAATATATCAGGTTTTATAATTTTTTTAATGTGGGAGGGCTTTAACATTCTGATTCGCAACCTTTTTGTGTGACAAAAATTGATGGGGGTAAACACTGTGTCGGGTATAGTGGGAGCAGTGTTTCGCTTGCCTTCAGGTGTGTACAATTTAAAAAATTATGTCAGAAAGTTATTTTGGAGTATCGGAGCACCATATATACTTCTAATTAACTTATGCAGATGGCCTGAATTATTTAAAAAAACTTTAATTTAACATATTTTTTGTACATCTAACAGAAATCTAAATATTAGCAAGTTACATTACTTTATATTCACACTGTATTAAATACTTTGTGCATTGGGCTGTGTAATAATTTATCTGTAAAAATAATTATTTTTCTCACCAGTCCCGTATAAGAATATAATTTTATAATCTTTTTAAAAAGTAAAAGATTTTTTTAATATGACGGGAGAAATATTTACAGATTTTAATTGTTTTTTTTAATATTTTCCATAACGTCAAATAAAATTCTGTGAGAATGTGATCAAAATATGCGAGCACAAAAAATTATTCAGAATCATCCTGAAAAATGTTCCTCGGGAAAATACAAAAACGGAATTTGTTTTTTGTGCCGAAAAGGTAAACTCATGATAATCTCATCCAAAAAATATATATTCCACACCAAAAAATAAATTGAAATGAAGGGTTGAAGCGCTTCCAAACCGTCACCGAAAGACAGTCAAAAAGACCGAAAAGAAGCGAGTGAAACGATTATGCTCTCATAATGAAAAATTAATTGGTAAAATAGGAGCAAAAGTGCTAATGGAGATGTCTGGCAAAAACGGGCGAGTTTTCGAATAATCCTGCTCCTCTCATCAATAATAATCCACGTTAAAAGCATTGCAAGGAAATCGGTTTAGTTTTATCAAATATTTAGCTCTTTTGTGAGGTCAATCACAGCGGCCCTTCCGTAAGCCCTTTAGGCTTTGGGCTATTATATGCTTTGGATGTTTGTAGATTGTTACATAAATTTAAGTAAAAACTACATACGTTTTTCATGAAAATGCAGCGTTTTCGTTTAATGTAAAAACTTTTAAACCAATAAAGTAATTTAAATGAGTTGAAAATTTTGATTCAAACTTTTATGTATCTAAAATTATATCTACAGGGTTATTCGCTATAAATTACCCACCGCTTATCGGTATTATTGTCTGTATAAAAAAGTTTTAATAAATTTAATTGTGACTAATTCTTATTATCATCATCATCATCAGCCCCTCGCGTCCACTGTCGGGCAAAGGCCTCATCAAGGTCTTTCCACGTTTCCCTGTCCTGGGCAGTCGCAATCCAGTTTGTAACAATCCTCTTTAAATCGTTGCTCCATCGGGTGAGAGGTCAACCTCTGCTGCGTTTGTCGGCTCTCGGTCTTCATTCCAGTATCCTCTTTGTCCAGCGGTCTTCGTTCTTTCTTGCTATGTGTCCGGCCCATTTCCATTTTGATCTTAGTATATGCTCCACGACATCATTTACCTGTGTTCTTTTCCGTATATCTTTATTTCTGACACGTTCTCTTAGGCTCAGACCAAGCATCAATCTCTCCATTTTTCTCTGAGTTACCTGTAATTTTCTTATAGATGCATTAGTAAGTGATGCGTGAGCCTTGTATTTTAGAATTGTTTGGGACTTTTTATTTTCCGTTGAGTTTGAATTTTAAATCATCACAAATAATAATGATGATGAATTATATGATTGGTTGGTATTATCATTGAAAAGAAAGTATTTCGTTTAAATAATATACCGCATTCAAAGTTCAAACAGAAAACATTTTTTATGTACAAAAAACGTTTTAGGCTTTTAATTATTCGAGTTCTGGATCTACACTAAACCTCCGAATTTCCCTAATGGTCTATATATGTCTCTTTCCGTTAATTTAAAGCGAGTTACGCATTTGTGTTATCGGAGCGATTCAGGGGGCAGTGTGGGCAGCGACAGTGGCGTTGTACATCGAAAAGGGTTTTTTAATTGGCTTAGAGAAATTGATGTGTCGTACAATTTTGCTAACGAAGTTTTGAATCTTGTTACATAACCCTTCCTTTTTACGAAAGGGAGATGCTATAGTTTTTAATGGTATCACTTCGATCCATTATACGATATCCGTGTCTGGCGAAAACGAAATCAGGTTTTCACGTTTAATGAAATAATTTCTATTTTTTTTTTAAACTTTACTAACAACTATTTATAACAAACCTTACAGAAATGTATTTAAAACATATAAAATATTATTTTTCAAGTATATAACATTAGCATTATTATTATTACTAATAAATTATATATTTTTTAATTAATAATTATTTAATTATATAGTTTTGATTATTATGTTAAATAGTTTTTCTACAACTGCTATGAAGAGTAGCGTATTTCTCATAGCTTACTTAATTTCATAACCATGTGTTGCTCATAATGTGAGAAATATTTTTTTTAACAGCACTTTGCCCACACCACATACATTTATGTGAAGAATCAAGAAAAATTGACAAAAACTTAGTTGGCGGCTGTTCAGCTTTAAAAATAGTTAACACAACTGTTAAATTATTGTTTTTTTTTTAAATTTTTAAGGTAGTTTTCATTCGTATGCTTTGGCGTAGCAGGGGCATGTCGTAGAGAAGAGTTGTGGAAATTAAAAACCGATAATTTAGAGGATTTAAATTCGGCTTTACTGGAAAAATTAGATAACACCAAAATAAAAAGCCTAGAACCTTTACTGTAACGAAAGAATTTTATAATATATATAAAAATATGCTGCTTTTCGAGCGATTAATTTGCCAGAAAAACGTTTCTTTTTAAATTACTTGCAAGGAAAATGTATTGGACATACAGTCGGCATTAACAAATTTGGTAATATTTTTTTTTTAAATTCCAGCTTTATATACAATCTGGTACAATGTACGTATAACAATAAGTAAATTGTGTGTTCATATGAAAAAATCAGTTCATCAACTGGTTCCTATATTTACATTAGTTATATTATAATAAAACTACAGGGAACGTGTATTAAGAGTCTGATAAAAACGGTACAGTGAGTCACCTGAGTAGTGACGTTTCAGATGTCTATGTGGCACTAATTGCGTTAGGTCCGTCACGATAGGGTTTGGATGAGCTTCTAGCCTCGTAGAATATTTCTTGTATTGTTGTTTGATTTCCTCTTTTACTGTTGGTACTTTGAGGTCTCGTGCAATTAAGCTGTTAGGAACAAACCATGGCCCTTGTGAGCTAATTCTGAGCATCTTAGCTTGGAAGCTTTCCAGGATTTCTAGGTTAGAGTTGGAAGCTGAACCCCAGAGTTCTAATTCATATGTCCAAACGGGTTTGAAAATAACTGAAGTCGGCATTAACAAATTTGGTAATATAGCTAAGACAATTGAATTTTTTTTTAAAATTGGAAAATCCCATCTATAATATACAGGCCACTGCTTCAGAAGTTCTTTGACATATTTTTTATTAAATGCAGGCAGCCCCGTATCTAGTATTTTTTTTAACCAGGGCAGAAAGTTGATAGTGGCGCCCCCTCTCTTCAGCGTTTGAAATAAATTGTTAAAAAAAAACTCACAAATATATAAATAGGTGCCATTTTTTGAGACCAAGACAATAAATTTTCATTTTATATTACCTATTATTTAATAGCTTTTCTATTTGTGCGACATAAAACAGGAAACATATAACCAGGAAACACAATAGACAAGACATTTCTTTAATCTTTAAGACCAGCATTTTTTATCTTCAATCTTGCTACATCTACAAAGCATACTTTTTTTTGCGAAAGAGTCTATTATCTTATCAAAGTCCGTCTTAAAGACAGTTTTATTTTTAATTGCTAGGTTTGCGAGGCCAAATAGACGTTCCTGACTCATTTTTGAATGCAGATAGGTTTTAATTTTTTTCAGTTTGTTGAAACTTTGCTCACAGCTTACAGATGTCTTAGGTATGGTGTAGTATCTTCTTTTAACTATACTAACATTAGGAAACGCGTCATGCTTGCTCAGATGTTGTAACAGGTCGATTACATTTAATTTTTCTTTAATTTCGGTTACTAGCTCTTCTCTACTGCATGCAAGTCTTTTGAATATTTAAGAGCTAAACCAAAAGTCTGGAAACGGACAATTATCTCGTAAATTGCGCTGTTACGAATTGTACAAAATTTGGGATAAGCCTATTTTGAGATACGGAAATTCCAGATTTGACATTTGCAATGTTGTCAAATTTGCCGTTTCTCTGATATTATAAGCCACTTTGGTTTTTAAATACATTACCCTGTATATTCAATTATTATTACAATCTCCTCTTCAATACGAGTTCAGTCATATGTAACATTTATGATTTTATGTACTCTAAAAGGTCTAAAAAATCATGGAGAAATGTGGTATGCGCATTCTACCATCGATTAAGGTACTGTCAACTTACAAATGGAGCACATTTTAAATACTAGATTAAGTAATCATTATGTTAAAAATGTTGTAATCTTTTAATTGTTACGTTTTAATGTAGTTGAAATTGTTTGTTTTAAAAACTTATTAATACAATTAGGCTGTTTTATTTATTTGGTTAGATTACATAAAATCATGAGTGACACATGTGGCTTAACTCGTATTGAAGAGGATATTCTTATAAAGACTGAATATACAGGGTGATGTATTTAAAAAACCAAAGTGACTTATAATATCAAAGAAACGGCAAATTTAGCAACATTGCAAATGTCAAATCTGTAATTTAGGCTTATCCCAAATTTTGTACAATTCGGAATAGCGCAATTTACGAGATAATTATCCGTTTCCAGACTTTTGGTCCACTCTGTGTTTAAAAACGCGTGGCCACTGAGCAAGGCAAAATTTTCATGTAGACTTTTTGCTTTTTCTACCCTTGTTTTAACTTGGTAAAATTTTGTCAAACACTACTTTTATATCTTGGCAAAAATGCTGCGTTTATAAATCCACTTAGGATGTGTGTTCAAATAACAACAGGTCGTTTTAAAATCAAAAAAATAATCGATAGAATAACGTGCGCTGTATGCTAGGCGTTTTGTGAAACAATTGTTTTTTCAAACATTATATTATGATTTTGGCGCCCCCTAAAACTTCCGCCCGGGGCATGTGCCCCGGTTTACCCCACTCTAGATCCAGGGCGCTGAATGCAGGAGGGGACATATTAACCTTAAAGCGGCATGGAAAATGGCAATCCAATACCGTGGCAGAAGAATACATCTAGGAGTCTATTAAAAATAAAATTAACGTTGCTAATAAAATCGCCAACTCTATTGAACAACCACTCAAACTCTTTACTGAAATGGAGAAAGAAAATGTACCAATATAAATTATCACACCCTTAACTTCTACAATTAATAAAACAAAAAATTTGCCAAAAAGAAATGGCATTCCGGGTTTGACCATACAAAAATGTACAAATGTGAAGAAAGTACTTTTTTCCGCGCTTGTTGCACAATTTACTATTCTGATTACAGTGGCTATCTTGTTTTATTTTTTTCCCGAATTTATCCTATTATACATCAAATTTTTTATATTGTTCTTATTGTTATGATATTGTGATATTAATTAATGAGAATTGGCTGTATAAAGTTTCGTATATCCATCACTTTTCATTTAGAAATGCTCGAAGAAAAGAAAAGGGTTCTACGATGACAAGAAACACGTGTTCAATAAACAAAAAAGAGCTCCTACCGGTCCTTTCCCCCTTCTGTGGGAATCGAATAAGATTGTACCTTTGAATATTATAATGAACCCGATGATTACCCGCTGTGAAAACCTTATGAAATGATTTTTGTAAATTTAAGCTGGAAGGTCTTATTTATTGAAGGGGGGTCATTAATCTCTCGAGGACGGATTATAATTTCACGCTGATGCAGTTCTATTTTAATGAACATAGACTTAGATTTATACGATTAAAAATAAATTTATTTTACTAATATTTATTTAAATACAATAACTTAAATTTAAAAACTTTTTTTGTTTTAATACAACGTACAAAGCTTATACTTAAATTAATTTTAATTTTACGAATATATTTAAATAAGATAGTTCGTTGTTTAAACACAAATCATAACATTAACTGAATGCTTTGGGGATAAAAAATTGTCAAAATTCAACCAAAATTACGCCGTCAAAGTAATGTCTGCCAAGCCTATGCAGAACCGATTTTGGAGCATTTTTTTTTCTACTGATTAGAGCGCCCTCGCACAAATGTGTTGTTTAACATAAAAACTATAAATCGCTGATTGAGTTGTAATTCCATTTATAATTATGAAGAATAACATTGAAGCTGATCGAAAATTTTTAGAACAGGAGATTAAATGAATAGCAGATGCAAATTATTAACTTCCCAGCGGAAAGTTCTAGTAATGGGTCCGATTTTGACATATCTCCACATTTCAAGGTCCCCAGAGTCGAATATAATAGTTTTTAAGTGGACGTCTGTGTGTGAATGTACGTATGTGCGTTCGGAATTATTTTTCGTCTCGATTATCTCGAGAACAAAAAATGATATCGACGTAGGACTAATTGCATTCGACGCATAATTACGCAACTTAAAACCGTTTAGATTTTTAGCAAAATCGGTCAAGCTGTTTTTTATGAAGAATCAAAAAACTGAAAAAATGGTAAACTAACTGAATTTTGCATTTATAAATTATACTATTTTTAATACAGAATTTTAAAATATTTTGAATATGATAATTGAATGTTAGAAATATTTGTATGAAAAGTATGATGATAAAAAAATAGTTTTAGAGAAAAAAAAATTGGAATTGGAAAATTTTAAACTTGTGTTAGTATTCAGAAAATAGCATTGAAGACGATATAACAGTAAAAAATTATTGTTAGTTATAATTAAGCATTGTTTACAACAATTGACTATTGTTACTAACAAATGATTATTGATCATAATTTAAAAAAAAATCAATTGTTATAAACAATTGAAAATCGCTCCAGCTTATGAAATAATAAGAAAAAGTTTGAAAGAATAAGGTTGTCATAAACAGAATATTGTTAATGACAATTATAATTTGTTACAAACAATTTGAAATCGTTTTTAATTATAATTTTAATAATAATTATAACAACAAAACATATGGTATTTTTTCATTCTTTCCACTGGAAAGTTAGCCTGGTGAACCTTTCGAGTCGCACCCAGACCACTGATATTTTTATTTTAAATGGTTTCCAAAAGATTGGAAAGAATTGGATAAGAGAGTAGGTATGCCAAGTGGATACATAATTTTTTTAAATAATGTTTCTTCTTTATTCCAGGATCATTGTATTTAATATTAATTAAAATATTTTTTCAGCAATATTTTTCAATTGATTACCGTATAAATATTAATAAATAATATGTGCCTTTTGTTGTAAAAAAATGATAACTTTATTCCCAAATTAGTGGAAATTGTAATCCGCTTGTTTACTCGTTTTTAATGCCGCAAGAAAAATAATATTCAAACAAAAATGTAAAGTGACTTTTAAAATTTCCGAAACTATATATCTCACATTCTTATAAAAGCATTAAGAGAAATCCGAAAATCTTCTAATGAATCACTAATCGACTGACAGAAAAAGTAAATCAAGCTGAAAACCCCATTAAATCTACTCAGCCAACATTTAATTACATCTCCACGGTCCAACTTTTCCCGGAGTTTTCATCCGGCGCCGTAAGGGGAATTAAAACTTTGTCGAAAGTATTTTAAGTTTTACCTTAAGGAACCATAAAGCATGCCCTAATAATTTAAACAACTTAAGTGTGAATAAATTAGAAAATATCGAAAATACTTTGCGTTTACCAGCAAACATTTTAAACTATATATTATCTGCTCTATTTTAACAACAGTAATAAAATCATCAGTTAAACTTAAAATGTTTTTGAAATAAATGCTTGCTAACGAACAAGTAGATGGGGCTGATTGTCTTTGCAGACCGTTTCTAAATATACTGCGATAATGGTTTTAGTAGAAATATTTCGGAAGTTACATACACATACAGTCACGCCTTTTTTCCGTAGGGGTAGGCAAAGACCCCTTCCTTTCACTTGCTATGTTATTGCACACATCTTTTGCTTCCTCTACTTTCATCAGTGCTTTCGTCAGTTGTTGGTACTCTTAACCTGGCCTTTCCTTAAAACAATTTTGATCTGATCGAGATATGTTCGCCGAGGTCGACCTCTACCGACTTGTCCATTCACACTCGCCTTATAAATTTTATTTATCAATCTTCCTTCATCCATCCTTTCTACGTGTCCAAACCATCTAAGCATTTCTTTATCTATATTTGTAGCCACATCTTCTTTTCACCACAACGTTCTCTTATCTCACTATTTTTTACTTTATCCAACAGAGTAACTCTGGCTATACTTTTCAGACTACTCACCTCCGCAGCATTAATTCTATTTTCATAATTTTTCTGGCAAACCCAACATTCACTACCATACATAAGTGTAGGAACCAACACACCTGTATGCACAGCCAGACGTGCATTTTTTGATACTTTCTGGCTGTTCATAAAGCTATACAGTGCCCCATTCATTTGTTTTCCTGCCAATACCCTTCGCTCAATGTCACTGTCATACTTTTCATCTCTCGTAAACTTTGAACCCAAGTAGACAAATTCATTTACTAGTTCCACTCTTTCTCCCTCAATCGAAACTACACAGTTTGTCATGCTTTCTTCTCTTTTAAAAACCATTACTTTCGTTTTGCTTGCATTTATTTTCATGCCTTTGATTTTTAGGGCATCATGCATAACATTAACCCTCGCCTGCAACTTCTCTTTAGATGACGCTAATATGACTTGATATTCGGCGTAAAGAAGGCATTGACGATCAAATCATTCATTTTTAATCCATACGCACTCTCTATTAAATCCTTTTAACAATCGTCTATGTATAGGTTAAACAGCTATGACAAAGCCACACATCCCTGTCTCACACCTTTTTCGATGTTAAACCAGTCCGTGTAAGCTTCGTTTATCCTGACACAAGCAGTGGAATCTTCGTAAAGTGATTTTAGTGCTTGTATTAAACTACCGCTTACCCCATACATTGACAATGTTGACCACAATATACTCCTCAGCACTCTGTCATAGGCCTTTTCCAAGTCTTTAAAAGCGCAATAGACATTCTTACTTCTAGCCACGAATTTCTCGGCTATACCTCGTAATAAAAAGAACTTCTTTTTCTAAATCCTGCTCGCACATCCCATATCATCTTCTTGGTTACATTCGTCACTCTTTGAATCGAAAGTTATAGGGAAGTATATGACGCAACAGAATAATCGTAATGAGAAAGAGTTTTTATTTTATACATCTTCTGTATAAAGTAAGGATTGTTAATTATTGGTACACGCTATATAATTATGACGTACACCGGGTGTCACATTTGTATTGTTCTAACGTCATATCTCGCTTGTTTTATTAAATTTACATTCAAATTTTAAACGATTTTACAGATCCAATAACTTAAAAAACAGCATAATAATAACAGTATTTAGTCACTTGTCACTTTGACCGGAAACGAACTTTTCTTTTAAAATTAAAATGTCACACTGTATATTTAATTCAAAATTTTGATCCTACGCATATTGTTTGTTTTAAAAGACATTACGTATCTTATAAAAAGTTTAAAATTTAGAATTTATTGTTATTATAGCGTTGGAACAATTCAACCGAGACTCCGATATACTGTTAAACATGTTAATACATTAATTTGTCCTCTTCTTATTTTAAGACAATGTCTTGTCTTTTTCAAAGCTGTAGCCTAAGTTGTGACTCCGATGTCCAGCTTTCGAACTATCGTTTGAGGAGTCTTCCTGGAGGTCTACGATTGGTTGGTTTCTCATTTTTTGCAATTTTGGGTAGTCGATTATCAGTTATTCTGTCGACGTGGTCTCTCCATGCTCGTCTTTTTATTCTGGACCATCTTACAATGTCTGAAATGTCGCTATTGTTTGTGATCGGATTTTTTCGTTAAGGTTTTTATTACTTGTGATAATAACGCCTAGGTATTTGAAAGACATGATCTGTTTTACACTTTTATTGTAGATCGCTTACTTACACCTTCTCGGTTCTCTTCATATTGTCAGAGGCTTTGTTTTCTGGACAGAGATCACCATGTTTAATTCCTTTGTAACTCTTTCGAATCTATAAAGTAGTTTCTGCAGATTGTCCACATCTTCCGATATTATCACCGCGTCTTAAGCGTAGCAAATTATTTTAAGTTCTTTCTTGTTCAGTTTATATCCTTTCCCCCCTGATTTTACTTCCATGATGAGCTTATCCAATAAGACATTAAAGAGTATTGGGCTAAGACTATCCACTTGCCTGATTTCTGTTAAGACCGGTATCTTTTTGCAAAGCTTATTTTTTGCTTTTATAAAGGTGCTATTTTCGACATTAATTTGTACTGTTTACAAATAAATATTTATTGGATGCGCAGCATTTATAATCATAATATTGCCGCGGTATAAATATTGTTACGGATTGTAGTCAACAGATCCGCCACTGTCCTATTATCTGGCCTGTGGGCCCTCGCAAAGATGGGTGATTCTTTTTCGGCGGTATCAAAGGCCCGACTTTATAGCCGCGGGCGGCAAAAATATTCGTGATAATTGGGTATAATTTCGGAAAATATTGATGATTTATTAAATAGGAATTTATTGCATTACCAGAAAAAAATTAAGAATAAATTGTTTAGTCTTTGCACTAAGTGTTATAATTTAACAAGCCTAAGAATAAATATTTAAATTATGTTCGTTAAATTCACCAAATCATTTTCTGATTATTTTGAAATCATTGCAATAAATTTAAATGAAAATGCGTATGCCTTTATACAAATTTTACGGCCGATTCGTGGCCGTTAAGCATTTTATGAAGTAGCTACTTTCATACTCAAGGAAATGAATTTTAATCAGGACTAAGGGTCCTGGCGCCAGTTTAGATGTGGTTTACGGTCCAAACTACCCGCAATAACCGATAATGGGACTTAAATGAGATAGAAAACAATTTATTTAAAAAGTTTTTCAATTTTGTAACTTTTTCCGGCTTACTTTGATTTTTATAATTTCGAATAATTATGCATACATTTGCTGCTTTCGTTTCAATAAATTTACATGCATTTCTGGGCATTAAATCAACCACTTTTTAAATTACATAAATACATTGTGAATCAAAACCCTGTTAATAATACACAAAGAGGTAAAAACCGATCCACACAAACACTCCAAAACCTTCGACGGTTCAAGTTAATCAGAAAATATTTTTTGCGGGGTCGCTAGATTTCCCCATCGGGTGCCTCCACAGGTGGTGAATAGGGGAACGCCTCCCAGATATGGGTGGTACCAAGGAAATTAAATACTTGGGGCGAACCAAAACTAGCCTGAGAATGGAAAGCAGCACTCTCAGTATCACATTGAAGCATAATGGAAATGATCCAAGATTAGTTTAAAAAATGAGTACTGGAAAGCATGACTGAAGCAGTCTAAGTGGTTTCCACACTGCGATGAGAAAGGCAACGGTAAACCAACTTATTATCTCTTCCTAGTATACTAGCATGACTACTACAAACCAGATAAGAGGAGTTACTGATCATGGACCACGGATACCAAGTTCCGGCAGAGGAGGACAATCTCAAGATGGTGAGGCCTCTTCGGTCGTCAGCCAACGAAACCCTCACCAGCAGTATTAAAGCGGACAGAAAAATAACCAGTTGCACCAGGATTGGTACTTGGAACGTCAGAACCATGTATGAAGCAGGCAAGTTACATAACGCTATAAAAGAAATGAAGACTATCAATAGAAACAATGGGAGTAAGCGAAATGCGATTAACAGAATCTGGTCAATGTGCTATCGACAATTATAAAATATATTACTCAAGAAATCCCAACGACGATCATATAAATGGAGTGGGTATAATTTTTTGTTTATTTGAGAAAGAGGATACACAAGTACAGGCTCAATTCGAAGATATGAGTGAAAGTTGCAATGAAAGTAAAATTACTACGACAGAAATTGTGGAAGCGTTAAACAGTATGAAATTGGGTAAAACTGCTGGGTACGACAGGATAACAGTTGAAATGCTGAAGGCTGGACAAAACGTGGTAGCTAGTCTACTGGATCGCCTTTTTAACCTTTGTTGGAGAAGTGGTAGTGTACCAGACGACTGGTGCAAGGCCGTTATCATGCCGCTTTACAAGGGAAAAGGTACGCAGCAGGACTGTAAGAACTACCGAGGTATTAGTTTACTCAGCATAGATGATATGGGATGTGCAAGTAGGATTTAGAAGAGGAAGGAGATGTATGGATCAGGTCTTTTCCTTACGAGGTATAGTCGAAAAATTCTTGGCTAGAAGTCAGAAGGTCTATTGCGGTTTTATAGACTTGGAAAAGGCCTATGACAGAGTGGTGAGGAGTAAATTGTGGTCTATATTGTCTATGTATGGGGTAAGTGGTAGTTTAATACGAGCACTGAAATCACTTTACGAGGATTCCACTGCTTGTGTCAGGAGAAACGAAGCTTGCACGGACTGGTTTAACATCGAAAAAGGTGTGAGACAGGGATGTGTGGCTTCGCTATGGCTGTTTAACTTATACATAGACAATTGTTTAAAAGATCTGAAAGAGAGTGCGTATGGATTAAAAATGAATGATTTGATCGTCAAATGCCTTCTTTACGCCGATGATCAAGTCATACTAGCATTATCTGGTTTTTGAAAGAGAAGAAAGCATGACAAACTGTGTAGTTTCGATTAAGGAAGAAAGGGTGGAACAAGTTAATGAATTTGTGTACTTGGGTTCAAAATTTACTAGAGATGGAAAGTATGACAGTGACATTGAGCGACGGGTGTTGGCAGGAAAACAAATGAATGGGGCACTGCATAGCTTTATGAATAGCCAGAAAGTGTCAAAAAAGGCACGTCTGGCGGTGCATAGAGGTGTGTTGATTCCTACACTTATGTATGGTAGTGAATGTTGGGTGTGTGAATGGACAAATCGGTAGAGGTCGACCCCGGAGAACATATCTTGATCAGATCAACATTGTTTTGAAGAAAGGCCAGGTCAAGAGTACCAATAACCGAAGAGCATGTATGAGAGCACTGATGAAAGTAGAGGAAGCAAAAGATGTGTGTAAGAACCGTAGCAAGTGGAAGGAAGTGGTACCTGCCTACCCCTATGGGAAAAAGGCGTGACTTTATGAATGTATGTATAATTTTAAATTAACAAACTGCCAGACATGTTACAAACTTTATACCAATATAAGAGAGTATAAAAATATACCAGAAGTTGAATACAATGTTAAGAAAGCCTTTTAAAATAAATTTTAAAAAAATTTGTTTTATACAATAAAAAGTCACTGAAAATGATTAAATGGCGAAATTATGCCATGAATGTTTTATCAATTAAAAGAGTATGCAAACAAACAGATATTTACCGGGCTGCGAAAATCGATCGACAACTGGTTGATTGTGAGTCACTTCACGTACCCCGATTCTCAATTATTTCCGTCTAAAAAATCAATTAATCCACCTATTGTGCAAAAGCAATCGTAATTTACTGTGGAGTTTACTTTGAGGGTCCAATCGGGACACGGCCCGGTGTATAATTTACTCCCTGTCCTCTTCTAAAATTCCGCTGACCATCCAGAATAATAGATAATTGTTTATTCTAGTTGGGAAAGCCGGTGTTCCTTGTTGGATGATTTCTACCGTACCGGCGACGACCGCTTATCCTTCTTGTAAACCACCATTGATTGTCTTATCTAGCTTCCGTTCCCACCCGATGATCCCGTTTCTTTGAAAGCGGTCACGCGGTTCCTGATTCTCTCTGCATATATGCAAACGGTTTGTATAATTGATATTGTAGCAAATTGTTTCCATCCGGCAGTAACTCCCAAGGGAGACAATTTAAAGGGCTATTTACAGATAAAGAGGAAACTTTTACTTTACAATATCTGTAACACTCTCAGCAATCACCAATTATTTAAATAATTCATGACATTGTCACGAAAATTGATTGTGACGGGAAAATTTTATTCTTACGTTATATTATTATGATTATCTAGTATGGAATTTTAAAACAAAAAAAACAATTAGCTTTCCAGCGCTACCGCGTATCTAGATACATACGACTAACAAATACATTACCAAATTATGCTAGTCCTGCAAGAGTTTTCTGTCACAAATTGTACAACAACGTCACTTGTAAGTAATTAAAAATTTTCATAAATGAAAGTAATTCCGTTCAGCCACGTAAAAATTACAGTTAATTTACATGACGGCGGTAAAAAATGGTGCAGTATAATTTTGTTGAAAACATCCAAAAAATCTAATTGTCCGTTTTAAAATCAAATCACGTAGATCTCTTTCACATCATATAACAGGAATGTGACACGGAAGCATCGCTTTTATCAAATTACAAAATAAAGTTCATCTAATTTGACTTTCGGGAGCAAATTACCCTTGTAATTCTCGCGTTTTACAACGACACTGATAAAATTACGACTTTAACTTCAGAAATTGCGAAGTTTGTTGCAAAATTCATAAAATTTTCATTGACTTTCAGCGCACAGCTCCGCACCGCTGGAAATGAATTCGATTATTATAACTAATTTATTTTGCAGCAACGGTGTGTGGTTTCGGTTGTTTTGAAATATTTCAATGGTTATGCGAAAGTGTTTAACCAAGTTACAACAATTGCGTTTAACCAAAATAGAAATAAGCTTGTATTAAATCGATAGATATACATCGGCAAAACTCAAAATATATCCTTTAACCTTTATCAAGACTCTGACGAAGTTGCTATAAATATAGGTCAACATACTATCACCTCTTCTCACAACATAAAATTCTTAGGCATACACATTGATAACAAGCTTGACTGGAACTTTTATATAAATCAACTAAATAAATTTCTTAGCAAATATGTATTTGCATTGCGAGCAATAAAACAATGTACTAACATATTTGTAGCAAAACCGGTGTATTTCGCTCAATTTCATAGTATAATGCAATATGGTATTGAATTTTGGGGGACTGCTGTATCCGCAGGCTCCATATTCATGGCTCAAAAAGGAGCAGTTAGAGCGCTTTTCAACTTAAAATCTAGAACTTCTTGTAGACCATTTTTTAAAGAAAATAGAATAATGACCATGACAAACACTTATATTTACAAAACTTCTTTATTAATTCACAAGAATCAAAATAAACTTTTTACCTCAAATGACAGACATAAATATCCCACTCGAAAACAAGACATAATACCTCCAAACTATAAATATAGTCGCACTCAAAATGACCCTTTATATTCAGGTATTTAAGTATACAACCATTTATTTAAAAGAAAAATTAAACAACTACTATATCAGTATGTTTTTTATAATATCTCAGAATTCTTTCTGACAAATTTTAACTAAAACTTTTTTTTCTCTTTTTTTGGTATTTCCAACGCTTAGGCTAAAATCACTGTGTATTTTATTAAATTTCTATATGCTTTGTACTTTATATTGTGATTTGGTGGAATAAATATCTATCTATCTATCTATGAATCATGGAATAAGAGGTGTGTATACAGGAACTGGTCAAAGAGAGGGATTTATTTTTTGGCTAAATAGCTGTGGACATTTATCCATTTTTCTTATACCTAAAGAATGCAAACTTTCATTTGCCATAAAACAAGTTAACATCGCTTTACACGTTCGTGGTCTTCCCAAAACTTCCAAGTTATAAGTTTGATTGATATTCTGCCTCTTGGGCACTCATTAAAAATAAATTTTATCCCCCACATCGAAAAAAATTATGAGCATTACAACCAATACCAAGATTCTAGACCAGAACAACATCTATTACCGGTACCAAAGAATTATACAAGAACTGAACAGCAGATGTAAAACAAGAATAAAAACGAATGATGGACTGTCTAAGGAAGTGCAAATTAATACGGGCATACGACAAGGTGACAGCCTTAGTCCTACTCTGTTTAAGATCATTATGGACCAAATCATTGAAACTATTAAAAAAGTGAACGCTGGATATAGGATGGACAATCGCACCATTAAAGTATTATGCTATGCAGACGATACAATCCTTATAACAGAGAATGAAGATGACCTACAACGCCAGTTATACAAGACAACAGTAACAGCACACATCGCAACAGAAAAAACACAGTCAATGGTTATCTCTAAAGAACCCATAAGGTGCAAACTGGCAGTCAACAACAAGATTATCCATCAGGTGAGAAGATTCAACTTCCTAGGACTGGAGGTATCAAGCGAAAGAAACCTTATTGAAGAAGAACGAATACAAGCCATAAAAGCAACAAGAGTCAGCGGATACCCGAGAGATATCATATGGCGAAATACAACGATGAGTACAAAAAGCAAGCTGAGGATTTATAAAACATGTGTAAGACCTATTTTAACGTACGCTACAGAAACCAGAGCTGAAACATCAACAACGAAAAAAATAATGCGAATGAACGAAATAAAAATACTAAGAACCATCAAGGGTGTTACCCTCAGGGATAGAATAAGAAGCCAGGATATCAGAGAAGAACTAGAAATACAGGATTTGGTAAAAAGGGCTAGAAATCGCAAGAAGTGCTGAAAAGACCATGTGGAAAGGATGCCAGATGAAAGGTGGGAAAAGTGGGCCATGTCGCAAAAACCAAACTCGCGAAGACCGGTAGGCATACCACCCAAGAGATTGTACGAAAGCTGGAGCTCAGCGTCACAGGAAGAGCTCCAAAGGAGGCTTGACGCAACGGACTAAACAGGACCAGGTCCTATTACAAGGAGAAGAAGAGGAAGAAGATGCATTACCTTCATTTTCAATCGATTTGCTCCTCTAGGCTTGTTTTATTCTGGGTGATTATGATGACCTCCAAAGCATGAATTTCCTCTTGGTTTTTGAATGTTACTGGATCATACAAGTAATTGCTTGTTTTTGGACGTATTTTTGATTATTAAAAGGGTTTTCCGAAACCATCTTCGCACAAACCTTTTTTCTTATTTTATCGTTGTGAAAAATTTTAGAACAGGAGATTAAATGATAGCAGATGAAAATGTTTAACTTCCCAGTGGAAAGTTATAGTAATGGGTCCGATTTTCCAAAATCCGAATTTGGACATATCTCCACAATTCAAGGTCGTCAGAGTCGAATACAATAGTTTTTAAGTGTGTGTGTATGAGCGTATGTTTGTATGTGCATTCGGAATTATTTTTCAACTCGATTATCACAAGAACAAAAAATGATATCGACGTGAAACTAATTGCATTCGACGCATAGTTACGCAACTTAGAAATGATTATATTTTCAGCAAAATCGATCAAACAGTTTTTTATGGATAATCAAGAAACGGAAAAAAATGGTAAACTTTCGGAATTTTTTTCCGTCTCGATTAACTCGAAAATAAAAAATGATATCGACGTGGGACCAATTGCATTCGACGCATAATTACGCAACTTTAAACTCTTTAGATTTTCAGCAGAATCGGTCATTTTGTTTTTATGGAAAATTAAAAAATTGAAAAAAATGGTAAACTACCTGAATTTTGCAAAATAGGAATTGGAGAATTTTAAACTTGTGTCAGTATTAAGAGAATAGCATTGAAGACGCTATAAAAATGAAACATTATTGTTAGTAATTATCAAGCATAGTTAATAACAATTAAATATAGATACTAACAAAGGATTATTGATCATAATAATTAAAAAAAAAATTCAATTATCATAAACAATTGAAAATAGCTCCTGCTTATGAAATGATAAGAAAAAATTTGAAAGAATAAGGTTGACATAAACAAAATATTGTTAATGACAGTTATAATTTGTTATAAATAATTTGAAATCGTATACAATACATATGGTATTTTTTCATTTTTCCACTGGGAAGTTAGTCATGCGGACCGCTTGGGTAGCACCCAGACCACTGATATTTTAAATTACAAAATAGTACGAAATCAGTCTTTTATTAACACTATTATTCTAGATGGTACCCTCCCCTTATTCTACGTAAGATTATTACTACGTGTAGCTCAGGTATACGTATTCATCAACGTTTTCAATGTTCTCGTTAGATTGGGATAATTGAATGTGGTCGGGTGACATGATCTTGGTTTTATTGATGTTCATTTTTAGCACTCTTTTTCTTAGTTTTTAGTTCTTCCGTGGTGTAGATAGAATGATAATTATACTAATAAAATTTAATATTTCTAAATTATACCTTCTTCTTCTTGGTGCCTTGTCCGCTCAGTGAACGTTGGCAATCATCATTACTATAGTTACTCTGTTCACTGCTGCCCGAAAAAGTTCAGTCGATGTTTTGCCAAACCATTGTCTCAGATTCTTGAGCCAAGATGTGCGCCTTCTGCCAGGTCCTCTTTTACCTTCTATCTTGCCTTGGATTATTAGTTGTAATATGTTATATTTTTCGTTCCGCATTATGTGTCCAAGGTAAGAGAGCTTCCGTATTTTAACGGTTCTAAGTATTTCAGGGGTCTGTATCTTAATTCTTCTCAGAACCTCTGCGTTGCATACATGATCTACCCAGCTAATTTTCAAAATCCGACGGTACGCCCACATCTCAAATGCCTCGATTCGTTTGCTTGTGGCCTCGTCACTGTCCACGCCTCTACACCATACAGCAAAACCGAGAACACATAACAGTTGAGAAGCCTTTTCCTGAGTTTCAAGCTCAAGTTGTTATTACAGAACACACTTCTCATTCTTAGGAAGGTGGCTCTCGCTTTTTCTATACGTTGGCGGATTTCTCTTGAGTGGTCCCATTCTTCGTTTATCAGGCAGCCCAGATAGGAAATATGGTCAACTTTTCCTATAATAGTATTATTCACTAGTAGTTGATTCATTGTGGGGCGACCTTTACTTATTGTCATGTATTTAGTCTTTGCAGTATTGAGCTGTAAACCATACTCATTTAAATGAACCATCAATTCATTCATGATATGCTGCAAGCCATCGAATGTATCGGCTAAAATAACAGTGTCATCCGCGTAACGTATATTGTTGATCTTAAAACCATTTATAGAAATGCCTTCAGAAATGTTTTCCAATGCTTCAGCAAATAATTCTTCCGAATATATATTGAATAACAGCGGAGACAATATACAACCCTGTCTAACCCCACGTCTAATTTCCACAGCTTCGGTAGCTTGATCTCCCACTCTTATCGAGGCTTTTTGATTCCAGTAGAGGTTTTCTATTATTCGTATGTCTCCATCATCTAATCCAGTTTTTCTTAGAATGTTAATAAGTTTTTCATGCTGTACCCGGTCGAAGGCTTTTTCAAAATCTATGAAGCAAGCGTTTACCTCACAGTTAACGTCTCTGGCCCGTTGTATTAATACCTGTATGGCAAAAAGAGCGTCTCTGGTGCCGAGTCCATTTCTGAATCCGAACTGTGTACTTCCTATACGTATTTCAAGTTTCCGATATATTCGTTCATGTAGCACCTTTAAAAACTATTTGAGTGTATGAGACATTAAACTAATCATACGGTAGTCTTCACATTTCTTAGGATTGCTTTTTTTAGGTAACGTTATAAAGGTCGATTGAAGCCATTCCTCGGGTATCATTCCAGATCGATATATATCGTTGAATAAGTCAACTAAGTTGTTTAAGTTATGACCGGTAAACAGTTTCAAGATTTCAGCTGGAATCCCATCGGGGCCACATGCTTTTCCATTTTTTGTTCGTGACATTGCTTTTTCTACTTCGGTGTTTGTTATCGATGGACCTGTGGTCAATATTGTTTGTGAGGTAATATCGTGTAGTGTTCTGTTGTCATTAAATAGGGTTTATACCTAATTAGTACAAATGGTGCTAATTTTTGTCAAGTTATTAATAAAAATCCGTTACTTTAATTTAGACCTTTTATTACTTTAGGAAATCAGGTGTGAAAGGGGGCTGCACCTAATTTTGTTAATGGCGATTAAAAACTCTCGATACAGTAACAAAACAATGTTTATACCAATACAATAAATTCTAGTTTTATAAATCACTTGGGTATTCACTTAGATATACAACTTTTTATAACTATTAACATTTTTTAAATCATAAACACTTTTAAAACTAATACTAACTCTGTCCGCCCGCTGTCCCTTTTTATACCTGTAAATCATACTTCGACTTTATTCTCGAAGGCGATCGGCCCCTTTTCGAAACAGTAAGAATTGTCGAGAACTTGCGGGAACTTTCTTTTGGTCTCCGCGTCGACAGTCCCAGTTGTGGCCGACGCATTGTCGCGACAGAAATGGTCAACAGAGATGGACTCAAGAAATCTTAACATTATATTTAATCGTTGCATCATTCCCTTTAACTCATCTGGATCTTCGAAGATGATTATCAACCCAAAATTTTATAAATTTTAATATTTAAGTTTTATTTTTTCAGTCAGTTCAGTTTCTGTAAATTTTTACAATAAATTATTAAAAAAACAATTTTTCAACCGACATTGACTTGTTTTGCCAGTTATTAAAATTAATTACCTACATAATGTCACCTGAAAGGGATTAAAACAAACTTTTAATAAAGTCTTAAATAATCGGTCGAATCGATTTTATTGTTACGAAGGGAGAGTAACATTTAAAATCCTCTGTGATATTTTTTAATTAAAAATTAAACAAATTTGACAACAGAATATTTCCTAAGTCGTAGCTAGAGACCATCGCAAAACATCTAAAACGCATATAATAATATATAGTGCGCAGTGCATTTTATCCAGGTCAAATAGGGGTGCCAAGAAATATCTCGAAGGGGAGATGTACTGGGGGAAAAGATTGGTCAAGGGCATTTGTTACTGCGTATTTATGATTACTCATCGGTTAGCTAAAATAAAAACGGAAATTACCATTTTATTTGATTAGCACTAATTTTAGGTTATGTAAATGCCTATTGAATACATAAATATTAAAAAATACGAAATTCTTTGTTGAACAATTGTAAGACCGATTAAATAAAACAAATAAATTAATTACGAAATAATATTTAAAAAAAAATTAAAAATTAATTGGGAGTCCCCCCTCATTTTCATTAAAATAATTTATATTCGTTTTTGAATTTTATTTTACCCATTTATTATTTTAGTTACTTTGAAACGCTTTATGTTTTAAATAAAAACAAGAGGGAACAAAAATTTAAATTAATGTTAGGTATTTAAAAATATTGAATTTGCATTAGGCACAATACTTGTACATTTTCTTATTCTTATTTTTCTAATTAATATATTTTTAAACAAAAATCGTAACGTCCAAAAATCCAAAAAAACAAGTTTATTGGAAATACTGATCAAGAAAGAACTAGACAAAGTAGCAGAAAACCACATATCCATTAAACTCGTATGTGTAACCTCTTACGTAGGCATTAGTGGAAATGAAGCAGCTGACAAATGTGCACGTGACGCGCCAAATAACGAAAACGCCGAAGTTGTCAGTGAAATTGTCGCGAGTGATACTACATAATAACTACAAACTACATAAAAACAAAATCCGGTAATCTTTGCTAAGTGCGTGGCAACTGTCGAACACTAAACTAGTAGAGGTCAAAAGTAACATTCACCCTACCAAACCTCTAAACCAGTCGCAGTTGCCAAACAATCATCTCAAGTTTTTTAATCGCTCGTATTGTACCTCCACAGTGCGAAACATGTAAAGTGCAGCAATCAGATTAGCATTTCATCAAGGACTGTGCAAAATTCTACAACGAACGCAAACTTCATAGAATACCAGATAAGTTAAAAGCCGCATTAGGAGAACATCGAAACTTTAACAGGATCATCGACTATATAGTATATACCTAAAAATAATTGGACTCCTGAATGAAATAACTATTTTTTCAGGCAGGCAGATACTAATTTTATTGTGTTAATTACAACAATAGGGAATTATTTAATATTATTACGTATTAAACATACATACATATAGTCGCGGCTTTTTTCCGTAGGGGTAGGCAGAGACCACTTCCTTTCACTACGGTTCTAACAAACATATTTTGCTTCCTTTACTTTCACCAGTGCTCTCATACATGCTCGTCGGTTGTTGGTACTCTTGACCTAGCCTTTCTTTAAAACAATGTTGATCTGATCGAGATATGTTCGCCGAGGTCGACCTCCACCGACTTCCGTCCATTTACACTCGCCTCGTAAATTTGTTTCGTCAATCTTCCCTCATCCATCCTTTCTACGTGTCCAACATTCCTTTATCTATCTTTGTAACCATATCTTCTTTTACACCACATCGTTCTCTTATCTCACAATTCTTCAATTCTTTACTTTATCCAACCGAGTCACTCCGGCTATACTTCTCAGACTACTCATCTCCGCAGCATTAATCCTATTTTCATGCTTCTTCTGCCAAACGCAACATTCACTACCATACCAATTTAGGAACCAACACACCTCTGTGCACAGCCATACGTGCCTTGTTTGACACCACTTTCTGGCTGTTCATAAAGCTATGCAGTGCCCCATTCATTTGTTTTCCTGTCAACACCCTTCGCTTAATGTCACTGTCATACTTTCCATCTCTCGTTAACTTTAAACCCAAGTACACAAATTTATTTACTTGTTCCAGTCTTTCTCCCTCAATCGAAACTTCACAGTTTGTCATGCTTTCTTCTCTTTCAAAAACCAATACGTTTTGCTTACATTTATTTTCATCTCTTTTATTTTCAGGGCATCATGCATTACATTAACCGTCACCTGCAACTCCTCTTCAGATGACGCTAATATGACTTGATCATCGGCGTATTTTTAATCCGTACGCACTCTTTTTCAAATCTTTTAAACAATCGTCTATGTATAAGTTAAACAGCCATGGCGAAGCCACACATCCCTGTCTTACACCGTTTTCGATGTTAAACCAGTCCGTTTATTTTGACACAAGCAGTGGAATCCACGTAGAGTGATTTCAGTGCTCGTATTAAACTACCGCTCACCTCATACATAGACAATGTCGACCACAATTCACTCCTCACCATTCTGTCATAAGTCGTATTTTAATATAAATAATGTTTAACATTTACTAAAAAAGGTTAAAAATATTAATGAAAAATAGTGTAATTATTTTTTCAGGCAGCCAGATACTATTTTGTTGTCCTAAAATAAAAATAAAGGTTTACTTTTTATTACTAGTATTTGAATAAAATAACTATTGTAAATATTTAATAATAAAGCTAAAAGTATTAACAAAAATTAGTATAATAAATATTTTTTAATCAGCCAGGTATTTTAGCTCGTAGCAATTTAATTATAGTTATTAAAAAATGTTCTAATATAAACAGCTTGTTTTTTTCTATGCTGTTCTAATTAATACACATAGTTTTTTGCAAGCTAATTACAAAAGTTGGAGGTTTGAATGCTTAAATCTGCGCTTAGCATATTTTGTAATTTAACGCGAAAGTACGAAGCATCAGGCGCATTAACTCGCAGAATTTGTAGTAAACTTTTCACTTCGCTCGTTCTATATTCATATCATAGTCAATTAGTGGCGCATAGTAATTTTTGAAATCTAATTAAAAGTTACACCGAAAGCTAATCCACGCTTTATTTTCTTTATTGGATAAGTAAAAAACAATCTAACAATCTAAAACACCAAATGCAATGCCAGCTCTTTCTGATAAACCTTTGGAACAATATCGTTTTGGTCTGGGATATTTTTAGGAATTGTTTTAATTAAAAACACCATATTTTTATTAAATCAACATTTTAAATTACGAATCACAAAACTCAATCAAGATAATATTTAATTTTTCTAAAAAACCAATTACCTTGTCGGAACGTACTCAAACTAACTAAACGTCGCGTCGCCGGCGACTTCTATGCCTCTGAAACGGATTAATATATTTTTTCTACTCATGTATATGAAAATGATCATATTTCAACCGGCCATCCTACATGAAAGTGATAGTTGTTTTCTCCAGAGATGAAAATAAAAGAAATGAATATTATCATGCGACCCGATGGGAATGTACTAAAAAACAAATTGATGGATTTTTGACACTAATGACAGTTCCAACATTTAACTACCTGGGAACAAATTTAATTGATCAATAGGATCACTCTAAGGAAATCAAGATACGGATTGAGAAGGCTAGGACCAATTTTAACCGTATGAGAAGTGTGCTCTGTAATAAAAATCTAAATCTAAAAACTCGAATTCGAACTCTCAAATGTTATGTGTTCACGGTTCTGCTATATGGAGTTCAGGCTTGGACCTTGACTGACGATGCTTCCAGATATCTTGAAGCTTTTGAACTTTGGTGCTATCGCCGAATGTTAAGAATCTCTTGGATTTATCATATAACCAATGAAAAAGTGCTGCAACAGATACAAAAGGGAAAATAAATTCTTAAAACAGTCAAGGAAAGGAAAATTACATATTTCGGGCACATCATGAGAAACAATAAATATAGATTGCTACAACTAATCACTGAGGTTAAAATAGAAGGAAAACAAGGTCCCGGGAGACGCCGCATATCGTGGCTGAAGAACATACGCCGATGGACCGGGAAAACATCTGCTGAATTGTTTAGAGCAGTAAATAGAGTCATTTGGGCCACAATGATCGCCGACGTCCACTGAGGTTATGGCACGTTTAAGAAGAAGAATGACAGTTAATCTCACTAGTTGGCACTTGAATCAGCAAACGAACGTCACTTAGTATGACAGTTTATAACATTTTACGATTATATTTGAACTTCTCTCTATAACTATTATTAATATAAACTCTGATAGCAAAATTGGTGAATCATGTACACCACCTAATATAGTTGAAGCGGCAAACTTAGTTTTCAACAATATTTTGCCAGATAAATCCCGAGAGAGGTATGAATTTGTGTACAGAAAATTCATGACTTGATGAAATGATAACAAGATAAACTCGTTTTTGGAAAATGTTCTTATGGCTTACGTTGGACGAATATCTGAAGATTTCAAACCATCAATAGTTTGGAGTATGTATTATATGTAACGTAACACCATTAACATCAAACATAATGTGGATATTTCGAAATTTGCCAAGCTCAAAGCATTTTTAAGGCGAAATTCGAAAGGATTCAGAAGCAAAAAAGCTAAAAATTTAACGTCACAACAAATTTACACATTTATTAACGATGCACCTGACGACAAATTCCTGTTTACAAAGGTAAATTTTACGATATTTGATGTTGCTCAAATAGTAGGTATAGTAACCACACCTAATACAAAAACTTACACGCCACGTTCTTTTACAATTACAGGCAATTACTGTAACATTTGTCAGAAGTATATAAAATTTCGTCCCTTCAAGCGTGAATAATACAACTTTCCGATTCTTCCTAAAAAATAAGTTCCAATCAATAAATAGATCAAAAACTACAAATTTATACGAAACTGAAGTTAACTTTGATGAAGAATCATTAGACTTCGACAGCATAACATCAAACTTGTCTAAAGCAGCAATAGCAGCAACTTCTTCGGCAGTCATACCTTCGACAAGTACCACAGAAGTCTGCACACAAATTCAACATCCAACTATTAATAACTTCAACAATTGTACTTTCAATATTTATAAATAAAATTTCATCATGAAAGACAATTTGTCACTCCTCATTATATATAGTAACCGGTATTATTATCAAGTCTGTGTTATAAATAAATAAAGTTCTAAAAATTGTAATCAAGTACTTTATAAACAACATCTATCACAGAAAAAATTGCAGTTCCTACTCGAGATGAAATACGTTTTTTTCGTTCGTGATATTGCCACACTCGCTCCACTACGCTACGCTCGTGGACAAACTCTCACCTCACGAAAAAAACAATATTTTCATCTCTTGTAAAATATACTTTTAAAAACCTATAAGGATTGGAGAGACTGGAATATGTGCGTGGTCCTGTTTTTTACCATAGTCGTTTCAACGGAGTTTTTCCATCACAATACTAATGTTCTTTGCAGTAAATTTAATAAAAGTTGATACCTTCTCATTTTAATTGTTTATTTTAAGATTATTTTGTTTTAATTTAATTTTTTTTATCTACGGTTTGTCTACGAGTTTAAAATTTATTGAAAATTAAAATTTTTATGTTTATTTAATTATATATTAATATGTTTATTGTTACAGTAGATCTGTTTGGGAAAGAATGCACAGCTAGTGCGGCTCTCAGACTCAATGCTGTATCCCCATAGACCGAAACGCACTATGGTCACTCTAGAATCCTAAGAGAAACACTGACTACCCTAAACCTACCACTAGGTTCAAAGGCGATGTATCCCTGGAAATCCCATCCAGAGAAGATTGGGCCGAGAATCTAGTTAAACCTCAGGAAGCAGTATTTTATACGAACGGCTCTAAACTAGAGGGGAGACCTCTCGTTTGTCTGATTACTGTAGTGTATCCAGCCGAAATGACAGTCATTACCGAGGGAGCTGTCTAGGCACTCCGCAACGAACAAAAGTTCAGCGAGATATCCAATCTTTGCTACAGCCAGGCTGCTATCAAATTACTAAACTCAGTCTACTTGACCTCTAGGGCAGCGGTGCAATGCCAAGCCACCCTGAATAGGCTAGCAGCTAAATTTAGAGTTCACATTGTCTGGGTACCTGGACACAGGGACATACCAGGCAACTGTAAGGCGGACAAGCTAGCAAGAGAGGTCACCACCCTCTCAGCCTTATCTGTCTCATCTCAGCAAGGAGTAGAGATTGCAAATTGCCAGCTCCTGCACAGCAAGGTAGTTTAAAAAGCCAACTTGAGGTGGCAAAATGAACCAACATGCACATCATCGAAACAGATTTGGCCTAAACTAGATCTACGTCGAACTAATGATGTTTTAACTCTATCCAGGGAGTCCATTGGACATGCGATCATAACAGGACACTGGACAGGTGGATCCCATGCGCCGTGCATGGGAATCGCAGAGCCACGACACGACTTCTGTAGAAGCTGTCACAATAAGGAAGAGGAGAAAACAATGGTACATCTTCTCTGCCATTGCCCTGCTCTAGGCAGAAAACGGCTTTATATACTAGAGCAACCGAACTTTGATAATTTAACTGATCCCTCAGAACCACCGTTTTAACCTAACCTATCCTGTGTTTATTGTTATCATTAAATGTTAGCCCATTAAATGTAAGCCCATGCCTTACCAGTTCTGGTCCTAATAGCCAATTAGATAAGATTTTAATGGGATGCTTTTAAAGGTATGCATTTTGATTTGATAAGGTCCATTGTGCACTTTCTTTGGATAGAGCCGCAGTTATTTTTCCAACTTTCAGAGACTGTTAGAAGGCCTGATGTAGCTATCTGGCTCAGGTTTTTCTTTGCCTTAGCACAGAAACCGGGACCTTCCAGTCCCTCGCAGTGGCATAGTCTTCTCTTCTTCTTCAAAACGAAAACAGCATCAACTGTTTTTAGCTCCTCGTAACCTACAAAGGTGTGTGTGGATTACACACAGACGTACTGTTACTTTTAGTCTGGTACGGCTAAGATTAAGCAGATTTGTCGTGGTCGTATGCGAAGGTTCTTTTATGAACTTTTTCGCGTGCCTATGACTTGTGACATTTGGCCAAAGCTTCTAAGTGCATCCTATTTCTTATGGTGTTTCTTTTGAGATCTTTGTAAACCTCACAGTGGGGTTTGGGTCAGTATTTAAGCCTGTTTGGCCAGTGTATCTTACTCGTTCCCTTCTAAACCCGAATGTTTTGGGATCTTTATCAGTTTGACATTATTTATGTTGTGATATTTGTGGTGGTTGGTAATAAATAGAGACAGGGTTTAAGTTTCTAAACTTTATTTATTCTAAAACAAAATTTGATTCTTTCAAAGTAAATTTACAAATGTTACAAAAAACCAATACCTGGTCTAACGATTTTAGCTCCGACGGGCAAACGACAAGAAAGTCGTTTTATTGAAATATTTCTTGTCGTCGTAGAATCTAAACAAACAACAGTCAAACAGTAATTATGATTCCAAATTATTACCTATTAAGTAAGGATATATTATTTTGAATTTATTTTAAATAAAAATATTTACGTGCCTCGCGGCGGCGCACTGTGTATTATGCTGTTTTCGGATCCTTGCTGGGAGGTCTGCTGGTCAGGTTTCCATTGTACAAAGATACAAAAAACACATAGGCAAGATACAATGGGCCAAGAGGTCTAAGTGTCACCGGAGGCAATAGCCAGACGGACCTAAATAGGGGTGGAGTTTTTAGTGAGTAGTCCTAACACAGTCAGTGGTGTCTTACAGTAGACCTTGAGCTTTCGGACTCATAACCTCTCCATAAATGAATTTCTTTACCTCTGAAAAAAAAAAATTATCGCTACAATGTCTAATATGTCCTCCAGTGCATTCATCACGTTTGGTAAGGTTTATATTATACTAAATATAAAATCCTATGATGAATCCATTCAGAATATTACAATAAAGTGCAGTCGGATAAATAAACCAATTTTAATTCGTATATTTATGTTCATAGTTTAAAGTCAGACATTACAGTCTGCAAACGGCACCAAATTGCTCAAATTTTCATTTACCATTTCGAAAAGCAACTATTGCTTATAAAAAGTTAATTAAGAATACATTTTTAAAGAAAGAGTATTACTAGGAAATTCCGCTGGTCGGTATGAGTTTTCAACAATTACAAGAACTAATTTCAAAGGAAAATTAAAAGTGTAACCGCTCGCTTCGCCGAGAAAGCTAAGAAAGAAGAGACTTTTCAAAATGGATTTTATTGAATCGATCCCATCGAGTAGAAAAGCAATCAAAATAGACAATTCGGATGAATTAATCGGTCTACTATCGAAGCATTTTGTTTTGTTTGTGACTGTCTGTTATAAAAATATGTTAACGAAAGGATACATCCAATTTAAGAACTTATGAAGTTTCATTTACAAAAAAATATATAATAATAATTATTTCGTACAATTTGGATTCGAGTTTACGCTAACATGCAAATTTTTATTTAAATAAGGAAATTTTTTTTTTCCAAACGTACATTAAATAGGCCATATATTTAACTTTTTCACCAGTGGCAGTTTTACTTTTACTTTTTCCTCTGCCGGAGAGAAAAGTGTTTTTTTACCACACCTGAGTGGAAAGTTCGAAAATGCCTCATTTTTACTCGTGTAAAATTAATTTCATTAAATATGCGCATGTGTCTACTTTTTTTTCCTGTCAGATATAAATAATTATAACTGTAGCCCAACAACGCATAATAATAAATAGAGTAAAGTTTAACATACATACATATAGCCACGCCTTTTTCCCGTAGGAGTAGGCAGAGACCACTTCCTTTCACTTGCTACGGTTCTTACACACATCTTTTGCTTCCTCTACTTTTAAAACTGCTCTCATACATGCTCGTCGGTTGTTGGTACTCTTGACCTCGCCTTTCTTTAAAACAATGTTGATCTAATCGAGATATGTTCGCCGAGGTCGACCTCTACCGATTTGTCCATTCACACTCGCCTTATAAATTTGTTTCGTCAATCTTCCTTCATCCATCCTTTCTACGTGTCCAAATCATTTAAGCATTCCTTTATCCATCTTTGTAACCACATCTTCTTTTACACCACATCGTTCTCTTATCTTACTATTCTTTACTGTATCCAATCGAGTCACTCCGGCTATACTGCTCAGACTATTCATCTCCACAGCATTAATCCTGTTTTCATGTTTCTTCTGCCAAACATAACATTCACTACCATACATAAGTGTAAGAACCAACACTCCTCTATGCACAGCAAGACGTGCCTTTTTTGACAATTTCTGGGTGTTCACAAAGCTATCCAGTGCCCCATTTATTTTTTGTCCTGCCAACACCCTTCGCTTGATTATTTTCATCTCTCGTAAACTTTAAACCCAGGTATACAAACTCATTTACTTGTTCCACTCTTTCTCCCTTAATCAGAACTTCACAGTTTGTCATGCTTTCTTCTCTATTAAAAACCATTACTTTTGTGTTGCTTGACTTGATCATCGACATAAAGAAGGCATTTGACGATCAAATCATTCATTTTCAATCCGTATGCTCTCTCTTTCAAATCTTTTAAACAATCGTCTATGTATAGGTTAAACAGCCATGGCGAAGTCACACATCCCTGTCGCACACCTTCACCAAATTAATTTTAATAATTTATTATTTTAAAGATAAAAAATAGTCCAATTAGTTAGTTAAAGTTAAAATATAACTTATTAAAAAAAGATTGATTCAAACAGATCGTCTAATACTCCGATTCGAACTACGTCATCCAGTAATCCAGACAAAATACCGTCTGATACATTAACATCTAATTTAAAAAATATCCCACGAACCGTTTTGTCTTCACAACCATCGAAAAGATTTAAAGATGATCGAATAAAACAGTCCGCTGAAAAAATCACGATCCCAGATGTACTTACAACAATGATATCTACTCTGAGTATTAAATTTTAAAATGCAAGATTGGTAACTTAATAATTAAAAATTATTATTATAAAAATAACGAAAGTAAAAATAATTAATATTTTTTGGTATTTTGGTTTATTAATTTTGTTGTTTAAAACGATTTACCTAAAACAGATAACAATAAAAATTCCGTTCATTAATATTACAGGTTATAAGATTTAATTAATTTTTGATGCATATAAAATAGAAGAGTATAAAACATAATATAAAATTTAACCCATAACTTAATCAAGTAACATTCATTTTCATTCTTATTTAATTCGAACTTTCCCTTACAGATGTGGTAAAAAGAAATATGCGCACCACGTGAATAAAGTAAGTCATCTCAATCCGCGTGTTTAACAATCTTACACGCGGGTTGGAATAACATACTTTCTTCCCTAGGTGCGCAAAATACTATTTACCCTCTGCCGGAGGAAAAAGTAGGCTAATCTGGCGGCTATCAGTTAAAACGTCATGAGTTTTGATGTTAAATCAGAACTTGCAAAATGTCATTTTTAATGCTGAATAACAACTATAAAATAAGAGATGTCAACGAGTCATTTTCGTATTTAACCGTGTTACATATTTCGTGTTTATGTGAAAAATACATAGTATGTTTCATTTAAAGGAGAAGTGCCTTTTAATGGTTTGCCTTCAGGCGCACCATGAAAAGTCCTATTTGAAATAATCTACTATTATTATAGTTTCTGAAGTGACGGAGATAGTAAGTCTCATGAACTAAGAGCTCTCCGACTAATTTATTTATTCAGATTTTTATTTATTTTCAACATTGCTTCTCTGCAACTGGATGACGCAAAGGTGTTTCCTATTATTGGAAGGGCAGTAAAACTGAAGGATTTTTGTAATAGATGTGATATACTTTTTAAAATAATATTTAAGATTAAAGCAATTTTTTTAAATAACAACTTATGACAGTTATGTTTCGAATAAAACATTATTTAAATGTTCACTTCGGCTTCGTTTGCAGGATAAAATTCTTAAGCTCGAGGTTTGTTGGCATAGATCAACGACTTACAATATATCCTCACAAAAAATAATTCAAAGGTGTCAAGTCACAACTTCTTGGAGACCAATTAACAGTACCATTTTTTAAGATTACAGATTTATCAAACTTTTCCTACAAAAACTAACTTCATAGTGGCCTTGGTAAAATGTGGTGTTGCACCAGCTTGTTGGAAAAACATGGCTTTCAAGTCAATTTTATCCAATTTTGGCAATAAAAAATATGTTAACATTGATCGATAACACTTACTATTTTACTGTTGCTGCATCCCCATACGCAATTTTAAAAAAATAAGGTCCGATGATGCCACCATGCCGTAAACCACATCAATTTCTGAATACAAAAGCTTCCCACAAATCTGTTGTGGATTATTTTTACACCAAAAACGACAATTTTGTTTGTTTACAAAGCCGTTTAACCAGAAATGAGATTCATCTACATAGATTTTTTTAAAAAAAACAGAATCAACTTGAAGTTGCTCTAGAGTTTTATCAGCAACACACGACGCTTATGTTGGTCACGTGGCGTCATTTCTTGAGTCAACACAATCTTATGTAAACCGCAACGTCAAGTTGTTATTCTTGAAAGGCCAAGTTCTTGAAAACGTCGATTTATCGACTGATATGAACACTGGCACTTACAGCATTTAAATTCTCTTGATTTCTTGCATCTTCTTGGTGCTCTGGTAATGTGTAAATTGAAATCTTTCAACGATTTAACGAATAGCAAGCACAGAAGGATGATTATGTGGATAATATTCTTCACGAAGATCAAAGATCACGAGTTTGAGTTTGAATAAAAGAACGGTTATTTTTATAACATTTTTGGATAATAGCCAAACGTTGTTAAAGCTTGTATTTTACCACGATGAATTATCAAACTATATTAAAGACAAAATACAGCTAGAAACATTTTAATCAGTGCTGCCATAACGTTTTAAAAATAGATCGTCCTTATTTGGAATCCCTTTCCATTATCATCTCGAAATTGATTGCCATGCTTGTTCCTTTAGGTGGTAATAATTGATTCAAACTGTATAACTATTTGTAATATTATAGTGAAACATTTTTCAGTGGGGATATAATAATAATGTTACCAACCGGCCCTGTTTATTTGTCGGCGACCGAGAATGGGCCACAACTAGAGTGCATATTAATGATTCCTTTGTCGGCTTCCGCCCATGTCTAGCAAACTTTCGAACACCTCGTCTAGCGTATTCGAAATGGTAGAAGGATTGTTCCGGACTCTCGAGAAACAGGTGGAATAGTCTGGAATTATGATTTAGAAATATAAAAAAAGGCAGCGGTCGTGAAAAAGGCAGTTTTAAAAGTGTTTATGAGTTATAAAATTTAAATAGTTGTAAAAGTTGTAATTAGTTGAATATCTGAGTGAATATCTATGTGATTTGTAAAAGTAAAATTAATTGTGTAAAAGTATTGGAATAAAAAATGTTTTGTTACTGTATCGAGAGTTTAAAATCCCCGAACCCAAGATAGAAGTAATTTCGTAAAAATAATAATAATAGGAAGGAATAATGTGCCAAAATGGGAGTTTTTTTTTCAGGTAAATATTAAAAATAAACATTAACCATTTTATAGCACAAAAAATACTGAAACATCATAACTTTATATTATTTGTCGCAGCACAAATCACATATAACAATAACGTCAGCTGCTGGCTAGAATTTGTGAGTGTTGGCCAATACTCTTCGAAAACATATTGTTTTGTAGGCAGGAGTATATAAAGCACACTTATAAATGATATGTTATATAAAACTTATCCTCTCATTCTCTCCCCCTAAAAGCGATGAATGAACTGGATGAAGGTGGATGAAGTTGACAGGACCTACAAAAAGGGCTCACACAAATCTATTACATATACCGGAAATTCCAAGGTTTGGTTTACCGTCAATATATTCTCTTCAAAGAAAATAAATGAATAAGTTTTAAATTTTATTATACTTACAATGCCTTATATAACCATTATATTATTACGTCCAACTATAAATGTTTTTTTATGGAATTGTAATGTATAGATAGACTATTTCCTTTGAAATTTTCAAGTTTTTAACTTACCAGTGGTCCGATTTTGCGAATCCCAAAATTGGACATATATGTACATTTTAAGGTCCCCAGAGTCGAATACAATAGTTTTTAAGTGGATGTCTGTGTGTGTATGTACGTATGTGCTTATGTTCGTATGTTCGTAAATGCGTTCGAAATTATTTTTCGTCTCGATTATTTCGAGAACAAAAAATGATATCGACGTAGGACCAATTGCATTCGACGCATAATTACTCAACTTAGAACTGGTTAGGTTTTTAGCAAAATCGGTCAAGCTGTGTTTTATGGAGAATCAAAAAACTGAAAAAAATGGTAAACTTTTAAATAATATGATAATTGCATGTTAGGTTAGGTTAGGTATCATGTGAGTGGGGCGTGTCGCCCCTCCACTGCGATTATTGCATATTAGGAATATTTGTATGAAAAAACATGATGACAATATTTTATAAAAAGAGATAGTTTTAGAAAACAAACATAGGAATTGGGGAATTTTAAACTTGTTTCAGTATTGAGAGAATAGCATTGAAGACGCTATAACAGTGAAACATTATTGTTAGTAATATTCAAGCTTTGTTTATAACAATTGAATATTGTTACTAACAAATGATAATTGATCATAATAAAAAATAAAAAAAAATTCATACAATACATACAATTAAAAATAGCTCCCGCTTATAAAATGATAAGAAAAATTTGAAAGAATACGATTGACATGAACAGAATATTGTTAGGCATATTTTGCAAGAAAGACGTAGTTCTAAAGTTATCAAAACCTGTATCTAGTAGTACAGCTAAGTTTCAAAACATGATATCCTTCAGAAATGACCTTACAAATTTGTCTATATTCTAAAATACAGTTTAAAATACAACTATACTTTTTAATATCACAACGTAAAAGGGTTTCAAATATCTTCCCCCAGACGTTTCGTGAAAATATTTTTGCAAAAAATAAAAAACAAACATGAAAGTTCCGGTCTTTGCCACCACCTACCCAATTTTAATTTTGGGCTATCAAACTAGAAAACAATTTTATTTGTAAGAAGTTTATTTTTTTATTTTTAGCAAAAAAATTAAATTAAATTTTGTTGTCCTTTTAATTTGATTATCAAACTATTCAAAACCACCAAGTTTGGTATTTTTCAAATTTCGGGGTGTAGCAAAACGACAGACAAATAATTAAAAGCAGTTAATGGACGAGCATTATTTCAGAAGGCACGCATTTATTTTAATTCCAATTTATATTTTTACTGCGAAAAAACATAAATATTTTCAACTGTCACCAACTACATTAGAGAGATAAATCTTCTGGGGGTCCAAATCTAATGGAATAGTAGGTATTCAAATTAGTAAAAGTTGGTATAAAAAATGAAGACATAAATTGACTTGGGGCACTTTCGCTATGAAAAATGACTTCGCCGAATATATTTGTTCGGTAATATTGATAAATGATAGGTTTAAGTGAATTTTTAAGGGTGACATGAAGTTAAATAAATATATTCTTTTGTAACCATTTTTTTAGGGTATAAATCAAATCGACTTGCAATATTTATCAAATTTTTGAGAACAATATTAAGTAAGCAGCGGTTTCAATAATAAGAATGTGTAATGTATTATTCAATAAGTATTTAATGTAAATACATTGTTTACATATGACAGTACATTGTTTGGATTTGAACAATTTTGGTACTTACTTACAAACAAAAATATATCAAGAATATATTTTTTTATGACTAACATATTAGTCCAAGGACCAAGTGTAGATTTGATGGGTATTTCAAAATGGTTGGAAATTACATAGGATGTAACCAAGAGCGTGTTCTCAACGGTAATGCTAATGGGCCCGACGACACTGGGGTGGTTTCACGCGTAGAGCGCGCTTAAGAGCTTCCCTAGCTTCCCTAAGTATTCGTGGACTGTAAATTTGAGGGGTTTGCAGTAAGCGTAAACTGGCAAAAATAATGCAACCGGCTTTAATAAAAAAGTACTAATACGACGTTCGTTCGTTCCAATGCTGGTAGTAGGAATCTGCACTGCGAGTTTCCACGATCGATTGTTTCCACTCCAAGAATGAACTCCTGCCCTTTGTGATTTAACTTAAAGTCGATCGTAAATGTCTTTCCTTAAATATCTTTGCAAAACGGGAATGTCTTATAAGAAGTAACAGAAATATAATAACACAAACGTCGCGGCTTAAACTTATAACGACATGGGGCTGATACCATACAGGTAGTTGTTTAACGAGTATTTTGAAAGATGGGATTTTAAAAAAATGAATGATCGTATCGAACTATTTTTCGAATAATTGCTGAATGTATACTGAAACTCGTATCATTATCAAAAAATAATAAGGATATAAAGCTGTTTGTATTAAAATTAAAACCATGAGCCTCGCGCCCATTTATTTGTGAGATTAAAGATAGTGTATAACTCAAAAAATATTGGTCATAGAGGTTTGGTGTAAAAAGACAAAAGTTTTCGTATAAAAAGACATACAATTAAATACCCAACATACCTCATTTATACTAATAGAACCGAAGATATGACTTTTTAAAGTAAGGTCTTAAAGAAACGCATTTTTATACCAGTAACGATTTTAAAAAAACTTAAATATTGCTGAATTAAAGTATATGCATTGCAACAAGAAAGTTGTTAACAATTAAAAAACCTACAATTCTAGAACAAATGGACCTCAATAGGACTAGTAAGACCAAAAATATCTTGATTTGATTGAAACTAAAAAATTTCTATATTTTTTCTTCCAATCGTTGTAGATTGTAGATTGTAGGAGAGGTCGTGAAGGCTAAGTAGCCTCTCAAGCACCTTGGCCTATCAGATCTTTTGTGCATAACCCTTAATCTATTCGATGCACAGGATTTCGAGACTTTGTACTAAGTTTATCAATTTTCTGGGAGCTAAGTTCCTGACATTGGAGGAATTTAAGAAGGCCCCTTCCAGAAACTTGAGCCTCTTGCAGAAAAGCGCTGGGCATTCGCAAAGCAAAGTTCTTGTAGTAGCGGCAACTAACACTCTCTGTTTTGCCCATCTTTTTCAGGTGATACTTTAGAAGGCAGTGTCCAGTGAAGAGTCCACCAGTTTCAAGTCATTCTTATCCAACTCGTAAAGCTGTTTAGCTTTCCTTGGCGAAAGGCTCTCTAGCCTTTTCGCTTTTCTTTGTCCTGGCACTTTATATTATATATATATATTTCATCTGTTTCCAAGAGTCGAACCTTTTCTTTCAAGTGGGCTTTGAAAAGTCTACAGATCCAATTATTGTAAGTACACAGCCAAATGTTGCAATAAAAAAGCAGAATTGGATTTCTATCAATAAATATACATGACAGAAATCTTCTTCTTTCGGTTCCGTCTTTACTTATTGAAGGTTGGCAACAATCTCGGCAAAATGGGTCCGGTCTTAAGCAGCTCGGAATAAGGAATGTGAGTCTAGTTCGGTCCAATCTCTTATATTTTTTAACCACGAATGTTGACGACGTCTTCCTATACCTCGTCTGCTTTCTATTTTGCCCTCCATTATTATTTTCAGCAGCTTCATTCGATCACTCCGAATTACATGTCCTAAGTACGCGGTTTTCCTCTTCTTTATGGCGACAACTAACCCTCTGTCCTTACCTATCCTTCTCAAAACCTCTTCATTACTAACGTGGTCTGTCTAGGGTATTTTTAAGAGCCTTCTGTATACCCACATCTCGAAAGCTTCCAGCCGTCTTAGTGTTTCGGCCTTTAGGGTCCAGACTTCGCATCCGTATAGCAAAACGAAATAGATGTAGCAATTAACAAATTAATAATATGCGCGATCTGATTTCTGTATAAGGATTCAAATCAGATATTACCCAGGTACCTAAATATTTTAACTTGGTTACGTTCTCAATGTGGAGTTCAATCAGATATATATATATATATATATATATATATATATATATATATATATATATATATATATATATATATATATATATATATATATATATATATATCTGGTGCTGGATTGGTTCTTCTATTGATGGCCATTACTTTTGTTTTCTTTATATTAATTTTAAAGCTCAGGGTCTCTCCCACTCTGTTGATTCTATTTAGTAGTTGTTGGAGTCCTTCTACGCTATCGGCTATGATTGATTTTGATTTTTCAGGAACTGGATATCGTTATTATCGAGGCCCTTTTCTTTTAGGATGGTAAATAGGACTGTGTGTTCGACTCTGTCGAACGCCTTTTCATGATCGATAAAAATAATAAAAAAAATAAATCGACAGAAATAATGTCAATTAGGAACTCTAAAAGTTTCACCAAATTTTATCCTATAATAAGGTAATTTTTTATTATTATCTACATGAAGCTCTACATCTTAAGCTCCACCGAGTGACCAAATTGCCTTGGTCGGAGCTTTCCAACTAGCCTTACCGTTGAGGACACGGTTTTGGCTACATCTTCTAAAATTTCCAGCCATTCTGAAATAACCTTCAAATTTTGCACTTGGCCCTAGACACATACGGTCCCATAGTTTTTGTAAATTTTTAATTTCATTGACCTGTTGATTTATTTTTAATTTCTTAAACTAAGTTATGTAACAAATGCTATGTGTAACAATCTAATTATGCTCTTAAAGTTACGTTGATAATGGGTAATCTAGTTGAGCGATAAGCCGACAGGCTACCAGCGATTACGAGCCGGGAGTGGTTCATAATCTTAAAACAATAAAAATTAAAATAAAATTGTGCAACGGGATTTAATTTTTAAACTTTACTAGGAAGCCTTCCAGCGTCGTATTTTCCATTAAAGAGAAATTAACCAAAAACAAAAAGGGGAAAAAAGGTAACAATACTACCCTATGTCAAAACAAATATTTTTTAATTATATGCAAAGACAATAAAAGGACTTTTGACTCGTACGAAAAAAAATATTTGTAGGCAGGTAAAAAAAATAATATGCGAAAGAGAAAAAATATATAAAACCTCAATTATATCAAATCAATAAAATAAAATAACTATTTAAAAAAATATGATGCCCTTCTTATAAGATAATAACACTTAAAATGTGATAATAATAAGCATATTATGCAGAATTAATAGTGCAATACCCAATTGACTTTAGAATAGTGACCACATAATATAAAAATAAAAAATATTAAAATATAGAATGTTATAAATTACAAATAATCATAATAATAATACCATGCTGTACAAGATTGTTCAGAACGGACTCCTTCAGGAAGGAGTCGATGGGCTAAAATACTAAATTTTATCTATTTTTGTTCCTAATTCATAACTTCGGGCTTATACCAAATGACACACAATACCTACCGATTGCGTCCTATGACTCTATATCTATTAACATTGCTAAAGGGCCTCATCATAGCCTTTATTTAAAAAAAATAAGTTTTAAATTATTTTTTCAATTTTGACTGCATAGCTTTATGAACAGCCGAAACGTGTCCAAAAAGTGTGGCTGTGTATAGAGAAGAAGTGCTGTTTGCTAACTTATGTATGGTAGTAAATGTTGGGTTTGGCAGAAGAAGCATGAAAATAGGATTAATGCTGCGGAGATGAATAGTCTGAGAAGTATAGCCGGTGTGACTCGGTTGGATAAAGTAAAGAATAGTGAGATAAGAGAACGCTGTGGTGTTAAAGAAGATGTGGTTACAAAGATAGATAAAGGAATGCTTAGATGGTTGGACACTTAGAAAGGATAGATGAAGGAAGTTTGAGGTTAAAATTAGTAATATATCTTTGTTATAATAAACCGATTTTACAAGTTTTATAATTATAACCTCTATAATTGCTACTTATTATGGTACTTATTATTTATTTAATCTTATTGTTTCTTATTCATTCATTTACTTGATAAATATCATTTTTAAAAAAAATTTATATATATATTTATATAAACTTAATTTCGTTCTCGAAATAAATGAAACCAATTAATAAGAAACATTTTTACATCTTTGCAAGGGTGTTATTGTATATCAAAATTCAAATTTAAAATATTTAATATTTTTTTATAACAAAAGCTCTTCGCTTTGATTAAAATTTGCTTGTTGAACGCGACAAATCGCAATCTTTCTTAAAATAATTTCCAAGTGTAAAATTTTCAGAAGAATGGAAAGCCAAGGCACAAAAGAAACGTGCATCACAGCAATAAAAAAAAATTGTGCCCAATTATAATAACTACACAAAGACGATACAGGTTTTAAAATACCTCATTTTTTTATTACAATAAAAGTCTTTTAAGCAGCTTATTTGTATAATTAATACGATCAAATTTGCTACGGCCACTAATGTTACATAACAGGAAACGGGAAATGAAAAGAGAGTTATTATTGCCTTTTTTTGCCATATTTCTTTTACAATGGATTTTTTGCAGTGTTATTTCTTAGTTTTTAGGGGAGCTTCTTAAAATTGTCTTGTGTATTTAGATTACATTTCTTTAGCGGCATAATAAAAAATTACAGTTATTACGTAACATTTATTTACCTTTATTTAGGATTCTTTCTTTTTTAACACGCTTGTATTAGTTTCACCTGTATCTTGTTTGCTTGTATGTTTATAACTGACTCTTTGGCCTCGATTTTGCCCTACTTTAAGCGAAATGATTTAATTTAAACTTTGCACATCTGTCAAAGACCGACAATGCATGAATTTGATGAAAATATCCGATTATCCTGATTACTATCGCCAGGATTCATAAATTTCTTCAGGGATCCTTTGCATGAGAGTAAAAGAGATAGAACTAGTGCGTGAACTACGCATGTGCGCAGAACAAATATTAACCCCGTTCATCGCATCGGTGGTTCAGTGTTAGAATGCTCACCTGCCAGGCGAGCAGCCCGGGTTCGATTCCCGGCCGATGCATTCTTTTTGTGCTTCTACCATTTAATACATAATTTTATTAGTGAGCAAAACAAATCAAACTAAAAAGCAAAAAATAAATTATAGTTTAAAAAACTAAAAAACACGCTTTTTAAATTATTCAGACTAAAAAGTAAAAAATAATTCTTAACATAGGAATAAAATTACTGACGAGAAAATTAATGTCACTGTTCTAAAAGCGTGGGGTGGTTTGTATAACATTTTTAAACTAACTCTGCGTTTCGGAATGAAAGCACCCCAAGCTTTTAGGACAGTGACATTAATTTTCTCGTCAGTAATTTTATTCCTATGTTAAGAATTATTTTTTACTTTTTAGTCTGATTAACTCTAAAAGCGTGTTTTTTAATTTTTTTAAACTATAATTTATTTTTTATTTAACCGGCAGACGTTGTCCTGCCCGAACGTTGGCTTTCCTGCTTTGGAAATGTCACTATCAAACTCAGCGAACCCGCAGCCTCATCAGGATAAAAACTATTATATCCCTCAAGTTGGAGCAATCAATACACATTTATAAACTTTCATTAAAATCGGACCATGAATTTGACACTAATATCACCTTCCAACCCCTTTTGTTAATTCGATTGCTACCAAACTTAAGAGAAACACTCGTCAGGCTACTGTGAAGATTGCCTAAAAAATTTCATCAAAGTCAGTCTAGCCGTTTTTTGGAGTCCCATTTGGCATTACTATTTTCTTAAAATTTAACATTTTATTATTGTTGAAACAGAAAAGGGCTCACTGAACTAGTGAGTAGTTTGTCAATAAAGGAGTTGCCTAAATCGGCTAATTTTAATCCTCTAAGAAGGTCCCGTTTACTTGAATTCGACCATATTATCAAGTCCTACTACTTATAATACTAAACACTGCTACCTGCTATACAGGGTGTCCCGAAAAGATTGATCATAAATTACACCAAATACGAGTAGTATGTGGTCAAAAATAGGTCGGTTAAACCTTACTTACCTATATACAAAAATACACACACAAAATGTTACAGGGTGTTTAATTTAAAAATCTGTATCTATTGTTTCAACGTTGTTTGAAAACGGTTAAATATTAATTTATAAAAAATTAAATAAGATGCCAGTATACAATGATCAAGGAATTCGAAGTAGTCACATTCATTTGTTTTCATTTTTATGGGGTTTCGGAGATGCTCAACGCTCCTTTGATCCCCAAATTTCTTTTTGGGAAACGTTTTATACAATATAAAACGCCACTGAAGTAAAACATCTTTTCTTAAACTTTCTGTGGTTATATATCATTGTACCCAATCCAGTACATTCGTACCATGTACAAGTTTGTACAAGTTCTGTACTGGGTGGGAGCAATATAGTTCTGGGTCGCCGGATGGTTGCCCAAAAATTACCTGTGTTTTACTGGACCTTGTCGCACAATTTGCAGGTCAGGTCTCCTTTATACAGTGCCATTTTGTTGAGGTGCTTCTTTTCTGGTGCGTGACCGGTCAAGAGCCCCGTAGTGATTTTTAGCTGATTCTTGTTCATTGCTAACAGTTCTGCCGTTTGTTTGTGACACGGTCCCTTGATATATTCTTACCCGTGTTTGTTTCCTGGCTTGCTTTCCCAGTAATTATTTTGTTTTTTTCCCAATCCAGTCTTTTACAAGCACTCCTACTGTACGCTTCGGTACCACTAGCATCTGCCCTTGGTTTGGGAGAGTTTCCGAACCTCTTCTTGCAAGTTCGTCTGCTTTTTCATTACTTGCAATTCCCTAGTGTACTCGAACCCATAACAGTTTGACGTAATTACAGTCTGCCAGCGTTCTCAGTTCTTCTTTGCAGTCCCATACCAGTTTTTACGTCACTTCCTTGCTGTACAAGGCCTTAGTGCCGCTTGACTGTCTGACAGGATGTTAATATGCGCGTTTTCAACATTCCTACTATTGTTTTCCTTCGCGCATTAAAGAATGGCGTAAACCTCTGCCTAAAATACGGAGATGTAGATTCCCAACGAGTAGCTGATGCCAGTGTTTGGGTTTCTAGAGAACACTCCTGCGTCCGCCCCATTCTCAGTCTTAAATCCATCTGTATACCATATTTTCCCCTGTAAAATGTTCTTGAGCTAGGAGAAAGAGTGGAACAAGTGAATGAGTTTGAATACTTGGGTACGAAGGTTACGGAAGACGGAAATTATGACGGTGATATTGAGCGAAAGGTGGTGGCAGAAAAACAAATAAGTGGGGCGCTGTATAACTTTATGAGCAGCCAGAACCTTCCAAAAAAAAACCACGACTGGTTGTGCCAGGAGTGCTGGTCCTTACACTTATGTAATGAATGTTGGGTTTGGCTGAAGAAGCATAAAAGTTAGATCAATGATGCGGAGATGAGTTGTCTGAGAAGTATAGCTGGAGTTACTCTGATGGATAAAGTGAGCAATAGTATGATAAGGGAACGCTGTGGTGTAAAAGAAGATAAAGTAACAAAGATAGATAAATGAATGCTTAGATGGATGAAAGAAGATTGACGAAACATATTTATAAGGCGAGTGTGAATGGGCAAACCGAAGAAAAACCAGATCAGGAGTACCAGCAACCGACGAGCATTTATAAAAGCGCTCATGAAAGTAAAAAAAGCGAAACACGTGTGTAAGAACTTAGCAAGTGGAAAGAAGCGGTCTCTGCCTACTAGGTACTACGGAAAAAAAAAAGCGTGATTACCTATATGTATATTTAAGTCCTACTACTTATTATAATACTGTACAGTGCTACCAACTATAGCTATTATATAGATGTAAGTATAGGTAATATTATAGGTATAACCTATGTAAAAACCAAGAAAAAAGATCTTAAAATGTTCTACTACTATTTAATTATAAATTAAAACAATTCAAATTAATTTTTTTTAATATATTGGACCTGGTTGTCAAGTTTATTTAGTCAACATTATCTAAAATTATTACAGTTTTCCTGTTTTGGGTACAACTGCACAAATTTTAATATAAAATAATATATTTGTCGCATTTTACATGCAAAAAAACCCAACGAAAATCTTACTAACTCTAAACCCTCCGTTCATCAGACACAATTTGAATTAGAGTCGGTAGGATCTAGGTTAGTAATTTTTACATGAAAAGCAACCTAAATCCCACCCAATTCGGCCCAACTTGGCCAAAAAAAAAAGTCAGGATACCTGCTTTATTTATTGGACCCCACCCGTTTATAGTGGGCTATTAAAAGAGATTAAAATTTTCCATTATTATTTACGTTAAAACACTTTTTACGATTTTAATGGATTTTATTAATCTTATTACAGCACAACAAACTTGGACCGCTTTTTGTTAAATTACGTTATAAGTAATTACCCGATTCGGCTACTAATCAAAAGTAATTTTTTCACCGAAACGCGTGTCGGGAACAACATTAATTCTCGACGGTGATCACACCCAAGAACGCATTTATCCCAATACCTAACAAATTACGGTACGCACCCCCGATAAAATGATTGCAAGCAACTTTACATTTTCAATCGTAATTATGTCCGTGTTTTAGTTAAATTTGTAGCTGAGTAACATTTAGGCCTGTTGATTAATACTGAAGTGTAAAAGGCAGACCATCTTTTTAAATCCAGTTAAAAGTATCTCTGAGTTAATAATTCAATTTTAAATGAATTTAAATGTGCTATTTGATAATTCAATTTATTTTTTCACAAGTCTGGCAAAAGTTTTGATGTTTTATAAAAAAATTACGAAATACGAGGGTTGTTCTATATTTTATTTTACACCCATAAAACCAATCAACAGATAAACGTATTTGGTATTTTTTTACTACTACCACTTGTAACGTGCCTTTTTTTTCCCTTCTACAGTTCCATTATAATTATATCTCTGATAATTTTATATTACTCAAGTACTCGTAAATAGTGTCGCGCACCGTATTTTGTTGTAACTTAAATATATCATTCGTTGTAAATAGTGTTGCATACCTTATTGTGATAAGATTCAATTGTTAATGGCTATGGCATTTTTGTTGATCACCGGAGATTGAGTAAGGTATTTTCATTATTAGATTTTGCTTTAGTTTTTTTAGCCTCTATTATTGTGTATTATCGATTATATTATTGTTTGGTTTACATTTCTGTGTAGATGAGGCTAGCTATCAACACGGACGAACGCGATTCTTAGTGTGGAACATAGACTTGCGATTATTCTTGGTTGACGTCAATTCCGTGTCATTTTTCTTGATATCCGGCTTGGGAAGTAGTCTGAGTCGTGTGGTGAGAGTCTTGGGAGTGGTGGGGGTGAGAATTTTTGGGGCGGTGTGATATTAACAAGTGTGCAAAACCTCTACGGTTTTCCTTTCATATCTGGCTGTATTTGGGCCATCTTAATTGGATTTTGAAGAAAAACCATTTAATTTTTAACTTGACCATTCTATCTTACCTCCGTTGTTGATATTTTGGATTTTGGTGTCGAGTTAAAATGACCGCATGCGGGATTTATTTGAGGGAAGCCATTGTTAATTAGCAGGTGCCGTTCCATAACCAAACCGGCCACAGGAGTAGTGCATTTGTATCATCCATATCGACGATAAATTGCAGTGTTATAAAGACTTGCTTGGTGTTTTTAGCAGAAACTCCGTATTAAGGTGTTCAAGATTAAAGTTATTTTTTTATATATATTTGATCTACAATATGCGTTTACCCAAAGGTTACAAGTGATTTATTTTTGAATATTTAACGACGTGACTTATTTTTGATACCACAATTAAGTTTTGTTTTAATTTATTAATATAATACATTATTAAAAACTATTATTTATTGCATTAGATAATATGGCAAAACTAAACTTTGATTAAAATAATCTTCTCAATAATTCTTTATGTCCAAGTAAAAATATTTTCTTCATACTTATTTGTAAATATCCTACAATATTGATATTTTAAAAGACAACCATTGTAAATATATTTTTAAATAAACTCGATTGTGTTAACAGTGTAAATCTTTATGTAAATGGTAAAAACATGAGTAAATTAGCAGCCTTATGTGAACGTTTGATTTAGTATTATTAAAGAGTTGACTTATATACGTTTTTTTTGGTAACTTGGTAAAGTCTGTTACTCTTACTTTTGTTTTGGTTATTTTATAAAATTGTGAATTTTAAATTTTTGGTTTGTTTTAGCAAAAAAAAATTTACCATAGCTGTTAATTTGACTATATTTGTTATAATTTTATTATTGAACTGTGTACTTTGATTTATTGTAGGAGTAAAGTATCTAATATATTTTAGCTATAATTTCATTTATTTAGTTCACCATAATCTCAGTAGTTTATCGTGTGGCTCTGCTAGTGCCTATAAGACCTAGGGCTTCCCGGCTTGAACCGTCTAAGTCGGTGGCGCGGCTCACTTTTATATTTTTTTTTCTTCTACCCTCTACGGCTGAGCTCGGACATAATTTGCCAGTAGAGAGACCGCTGTTAGAGTACTCTATAGAGAACGAACAAGACGTGGCACACTACTTACATTCAACAAATTTATATACTCTATTGATGCTGGAGTCTTCTGGTATGCCGTTTCAGGGCATTCCTTCACGATGTGTTTGACGGTTTGGTTTTCGCCGCACTAGCAGGAGGGGCTTGGACTCTTGCCCCATTTGTGTAAAGTATATGCGCATCTGCCATGCTGCGTTTTGATTCTATTTAGCGTGCGCCAGGTTTTCCTTGGTTGGTCGAAGCCTGGTGGTGAGTTGGTGGTGGCATATCACTGTTTTGTTACGACGATCTTTCTTGATACCAAGCGTCGGTGATGCTCCGTTCGTCTGCTATTGCGTTAAGTGCGGTCTTGGTTGGTGGTTTTCTAGATCGGAGGCGGTTGTGGTTAGCGTCCTGGATGGATGTATGGATCGGTACTTCTCTGTCGTCCAGTATATTGTTAAACGCACTGTACAGAGCGTTTATGTGGCACAGACTTGGGTGGGTGGGAAGTGACTCAGTACTGGAAGCCATTCTGTAAGATTTAATAACGCCAGGAATAATTCTAATTGTATTGTGGAGCTGTTCGTCTATCCTGTCGACGTGTGGACTGTTAAGCCATACCGAAGCACAGTATTCCCCATCTGAGTAGACGAGGCCCATGGCTGACGAGCGTAGAGTAGAAGTTGTAGCACCCCAAGATGTTTTTTAAATAAATTTAGAAACACCCTGTAAATACAACTCTACTAGTCTAACTTATATGCTGGTTTAAAAAGAGATAACATTTTTCTTGACATCCTATTTAATATCAAAGAATTTCTGTATAGGTTACCATATGCGCTTTAAAAATGAACTGTGTCCTCTAGTAAATTTTTGAGCGACTAAATTTTAAAATGATGCCGATTGATTTTTGTAAACATTTTTATAGCGTGTTCTAAAAGTAAACAGCGCCACCAATTGATTTATTTGGGAACTAAATAATAAAACTAAATAAATTCCAGACGAATTTATTTTTTTTTCTTTTGAACGTTGTTGTTTGTTCATGTTGTGACGTTTATAGGACTTCGACGATGTCAATTATTATTCGCCTTGTAACTTCTTAGGCTGGAGAGATCTTTAAATAAAAATACCTGTTTGGTCTTACATCCGATTTGAATATAATAAAGCCTATGTTTTGCTCCTAGCCAAGTTTTATTTACCCCTAAACATCTCATTAAAATCCGTCTAGTATTTTAGAGATATGCCCGGACAAACAACCAGACAGGCAGACAAAAATGCGTGTTTACATTTTGGTAATGTGACAGTAATCATATAAGCCTATAAAAATGAATTTATTTTGAAATCACAGACAAACACTATTTATATTGTTAGGGATTGTAGCCAATGAATACGCCCCTGCCCTATTATCTGGCCGAGGCAGTGTATCGTCTACACAAAGATGCGAATTTATTTTGACGGCATCAAAACGCCTCACGTTTTAGCGAATGATTTATAGTCGCGGGTGGCAAGAATTTTCGTGCTAATTCCTTGTTTATCCGGAATAAACGTCCCAATTCGAGAATAATCAATTTGTCAGCATTTAAGAAGATTGCCAAACGAAGTCTACAGTTATATAGTTTTGAAAGGATTGTATAAAGTTTGTGAATTTTTAAGAAAGCATGTATTGTATAGAAAGAATAGAGTAAATTGTTTAGTTTTTATATTGAGTGTTTAAAATCATCGAACTCAAGATTAAATAACGTAACAATATGTATATATTAATTATAATTACTTGTAGATTATAAACCACCATTATGTTTAAAAACAATAGTTTTTCAAATTATACTTTAAGCTACCTGCCTGCAAGTTTGCAATCGGATTTGAACTTTCCACACGCTGAAAATATTAAAAGTAGTTTTGTACAATGTAATTCTGAAAGAGTGGTTGTAATTTTAACGAAACAAGTAATTGAATTACAAATGAACTACAATTGAAGAGCAAGTAATAAATTAATGCTTCAATTAAAATAATAGTAATTCAGTCACTTTTTCAAGTATTAGTAATTGATTACTTAACAACACTGGATAGAACCATTTCGTCTCGACAACAAGATCCAACGACCGGTCTACATTGAAGCCTGGAATGAGCATATTAATCAAATAATCGATAGATCCAATTTGAGTCTGGCAACTACGAATTGACAAAACAATCACACGCTTGCCTTTTGTCCATATACCGTTTTGCCGACCGGTCACCCGACCGAAAGGGGTTGGCAAATATTCGTTACATGCGTCACGGACACACGATTCACGCTTGTTTTCCGCTATTTCTAACGACAAATTTGATTTGTTCACGAATGGAAATATCTGAGTTGGACCAACAAACGGATCTGTTGATAACAGATATATTCGACTGGACACTGGCAACTTTGGAAGTGGGTAGTTGTTGAAACTCAAATCATCTTAATTATGAAGACTGTTTTTGACGTTATTGTTCGCAAATACAATAATACCGATACCAATTAATATTTATCGTAAACTTAAATTGATACAATTTTAGAATCGAAACAATTGATGTCACGTTATAAATGTCTTTTTTACAAAAAAAAATACACCGCAACTAGTACCAGTAGAAGAAATTACTCGCTATCAAACTACTGAAAAGATTTCAAATTCTACATTAGGAACTCCACATAATATTAAATAGCTTTAGAATGCGTTCTGCTAGGCTACCTACAAAAAGAATATATTAAATTTAACAACCTTTTTAATAAAATTTTGTTGTTTCTGTATTTCTATTATTTGCATTAATCTTCTGTTAATTTTTTTATTTGATTTATCCAGTATTCAACTGTACATTTAAAAAGTACAAAAGTAATTTCCCCTAATATTTTTAAACAAATTTCTTAGGTAACGAATTTTATTTTATAAGAAATTTCTTGTTTGTAAATTACGGGTAATAGGGTTTAAGTTTAAAAATGAGGACAACCGAAAGGCTTTGTGTGAAAAGGCTAGAGTCGTGCACAAAAAAATTAAATTTTTGAGAAATTATACTCTGAACGAAACTTGGATTTTGATAAAGGTAAAACGAAAAGAATTTGGCAGGACTATAGCAGAAAGTCTATAAAACATACCGATGGTGAAGGAAAAAGACACATTATTGTGCATACAGGTGGAAAACATGATTTTGTTGTTAGGGCGGATCTTTTATTTTCGTCAAAATCAAAATCGGCTGATTATCATGACAATACGGATACAGAGATGTTTGTGAAATGTTTAAAAGGGTAATTATTACCATTATTATATCATTGTATTAGATAATGATAATGTACAATTCGGAAATTTTAAATAAGCAACCTGGAAGGTACAGAAAATAAAAGAATGGTAACGAACGAAAATATTTCATTTCAACGGTAATGCTTCAAGCCGGAATTATTATCGATAGTTAAGAGGCACGAATGAGAAAAAATTTAAAAATTGGATAAAATTATACTCAGTTATGGACATCGTTTGCTAAGACTTTTGCCTTATTATTGCCAATTTTATCCCATTAAGTATATTTGGGGACTATACAAAACTTATGGCAATCACATTAGATCTAATGGTTACAGTGATAAGGCTGTTTTGGAAACCTGGTAACAAGCACTTTATACTGCCAAAATACAGTCAAAATACAGCCTGTCATCTATGATTCTTTCTCTATTAAATTTTAACTTTTAAATAAAGCTACCCTAACTATGTATAATATATAATGCCTAAGTTACCCTAAAAGCCTTAAAAATGTTTAGCTCATTTTTGCCCCCTCAGTCAGTTGCTTTGAAGCCCTGTTAAACGTTACAACATTTCGATCAGTGTACTTGTTCATTTATTATTTTAAAAATATCTGTCACACCAGTTAGATTTAGATGACTTTAGAAGCATAATTTTTTTTTTATATTTAAAATTTATTTATTAAAGAAATTTATAAACTAATACCAGGAAGGAAAGTAAAAGTCATTTAATTAATTGATACAAATGTATTGCTGAAAAACAATATTTATTTATAAAATTCAGCATTCCATTTATTCATAATTTTGTCAATTTCTATACATTATTTATTTAATAAATGCAGGAACAAGAGTAATAAAAAATAAAGGTCATACGATTAAGCTATATACAAACATTATTATTATAATTAGACAAAAATGTACTCAGAAACGTCTATATAATCACATCCATAACATCTATTTCTTTGAGATTCTGTATCTTCCTTCTTATTTTCATAATTTTGAAGGGTTAAAGCTGTAATATAAAGTGGTGTGACAGATATTTAGGTCAAGTTTTGACCTGTCACACCGAGATATTTTGAAAGAAGAACTGAAACGGAAGAGATTAAAAAAAAAGTAATTCCGCGATAAGCAAAACATTTTATGAACTTTAGATATTAAAAGTCGGTGTGACAAACTTTTTTGCCACGATGAGAGTTGTCACACAATTTTTTTTTAAAAATTCATAAAATTTGATACAAAATGGTTTATAAAAAATTAATTTCCATAAAAGTGCAAATTACTTAATGATTATTAGAAAAATAAAAATTTATAAAAAATATTTCTGCCAGGATAAACTCTGGCACGCAGGGCCTATGTCGTACCTATGATTAAATACTATTAATTACTATGCCAAATTTCAGAATCCATATAAGTGCACTTTTAGTGTCACCTAACTTAACCCAACCTAACCTAACGTAAGTTACCACCCAGATTTGTATACGTTCATGAATGTTCTAATTAACCATTTTCAATATCAAACTTATATCAAAATTCAAAGTGTCAAGGAACGTTTACGAAAGAAGCAAAGTTAGTACGTTATGAGAGATAGCATTGAACATTTAATCGAACAATGAAAAAATGGCGCTATATCCCGTTTTTATTTTGTAAAGTGCGTTTCTCATTTTTGTGCGATTAATTAGTAATTTGCAAAACCATGTAAATACTTCATTTCTGTATGTCTTTTTTAATATTGTTGTATTACACTGTTAAAGTCATTGTGTGCCCTTATTTCTTTATGTATGACCTTTATTATATACAACACTTTTGAATATTTTTGTATCCAATAAATACACAGTAATAACAAAAATATTTACTTATACAATAAGTACCATAATTGGAACTTACTTTATTATTGCTTGCATTATTTCGCTGTTATATTTTTCTTATGTAGTTAATTTATTGTTTGTTATTTTTATATTATACGAATTCGCAGCAGTATTTATTTTTCATCGTATTTTTCCGCTCCGTGTCTTCTATTCGGACTTCTTAGGATTCACAGCGGCATAAAATGAACGTAGCAAGAATGCACGTCACGAAGAATTATAGCGTTGAAAATAATGAAATAATATCCAATAGGACCTTTCAGATTGAATTAGAGAATGAGGAGAAATCTTGTAATTAGATCATTCCCCCCTAAAACGAATTATGTGATGACCTAATCAGAAATCGGGCGTAATCTTGCCCTAAACGTTATTTACAGACGGAATAATAATACACACTTTCCTCTACGGACAAGAATTATATTTTTTGTGAACAAAAATTTTTAGTTTTTTAAACAATGTTTCATTTTATCATTTTATTTATTTTGAAATGAATTTATTAGAGATATTATTTCTGGCTGAAATCCCAACTATAAAACAAATAACGTCGATAGACTTTCTTTTAAAATTTACAAAACATGTCAACACAAAGGACAAAGGACCTATTGAAATCCTTTAATAACTCGCAAGCCACAATTAATATTTTTCAACTTAGGATAAGTAAAAATAATTTTAGTTAGTCTCTAATAAATTTCCCTAAAATAAAGGTCATGTCCACATTACAGTATTTCCAATCTTAGTTTAAAAAAGATGATTTTAGTGGGGCACTACGATATTACGGTAATAAGCGATTTAATCAATGCTAAGTTATACCCATAAATTTAGCAAAACATATCGGCTGCTTCTTTTTATGTGCTACGGGTAGCACAGCTTATTTTTGAATATCAACGTCGCTAATACGCATTCACCAAATCATCGGTCGACTATCTAGCTCGCAGGTGTTCACTTGAAAAGGAGTTGGTCAAATCCTTAGACGTTCCTCAGGAGATTTTTATTGTCTGATATACGCCTTGGTTGTTGTCTTCAACGACAAAAGAAGTAAGATATAAATGGGTGCCAAGTTCAATGGTCAGTCCTGAAATTTATTTATAACAAAAAAATATTTTGTAACAATTTTAAATATCATTTTTTCTAATAACTTAGGATAATATATTAAAGCCTAAGGTCTGACTTAGCTAGTTCGAATAAACAATTTATATTACAGCCTTCGCAAGTTCTAAAGCTGTAAGTTCTTATTAATTTGGCTTGCTGGTAGAAACCAGCTATCTAACATAGGGCTGTTCCATAATTGTTTTGGTACTTACGTACTTAATAATAATTTGTATACTCGAACTAGCCAAGTCAGACAGGCTTTAATATATTATCCTAAGTTATTACAAGGAATGATATTTTATGTAGTTACAAAATATTTTATGTTGTTATAAATAAATTTCAGGACTGACCATTAAACTTGGCACCCATTTAGATCTCACTTTTTTTGTCGTTGGAGACAACTACTAAGGCTTATATCATAATATTGAACTTGGCTCTTATGGTTTTGATGGGATATCATTACTTTTTGTACAGAAATTATTAGTAGGTATTTATTCATAATTTTTTTTTTTATGAAAATAGTCGCAAAAAGGGTAGACGTATCGTGTGGGCCGCGGACGGCCCGCACTGCGACTATTAGAAGGGGAGGCGATTATAGAAAGGAAATGATTGTGGACACGCTTTTTAAAAAGTTGCAGGTCATAGTTCTCTGGAAAAACTGATTTTGGAAGCTTATTCCATTCCGTAGCAGCCCTGTAAAAGAAGGATTCTTGATGAAGATTGGTCCTTGTAGTGTCAATCTTGAGAGTAAATGGGTGAGACTGAATGTGGCCAATGGTGGTACAAGAGTTTTTATTTCTCTGGAGCATCTGCCATGGAAATATCTGTAGAGCAATGACTGGTCTGCAACTCTTCTTTTATGTTCTAGAGGGTGAAGGGTATCTGTGAGAGTTGAGCTGTTTATCAAGCGAATGGCTCTTTTCTGAATGGAATCTAGAAGACGAAGAGAATGCCTTGGTGCTGAACCCCAAATGTGCGAGCAATACTCCAGTAGAGGTCGGATTTGAGCCTTGTACGTCGTCAACAGTTGATCAGGAGTAAAAAACTTTCTGGCTTTCCACAGAAAACCTATAATAAAATTATAACCAAATGGTTTTTGTTATCCTACTGTGTTTCCTTCGTTTACGGTGTATAATTGTCTTTTTTGTATTATTTTCTATATTTTCTTGTACCTTTGAAATGTTCGAGTAAATTGTCCATTAAGTATCCGGAATTTTTTTACGCGTATTCTGTTTATACTTAATTTGACCAAGTCGAGGCAGTATAACGTGCTCAGGCGGTTGTTCTCTACAATAGAGCTCTCTTGTGCCTTGATTTGACTTGAATCTAAATTGATAAGACTCTGGACTCTGGAAATTCCAACGTAATCCTGCCCTTTACTAAATATCGCACCGCTCCCCACCCCGCTGCTCCACGGCCGCTACACCGTGATCCGAAACTCCTATTTTATTAAATATTTTTAAGTAATGATTCTACACTATTCATGAGCGCTAAATATTGAAATAAAAATTAATACTAAATCCCAGTTGATAACGTAATAAATACGAAAGTTCGACTATACTCTTAGTTATAAGGAGTTATCAAGTACTGAAACCAATATATTTGGATTAAAAAAAATTAAGGGTGGTATTCCACTCGTTATTTATGTACGTAAAGACTTTAAGATCCACATAAATACCGGCTGACATCAATTTTGATTGCTGATTCTTACATTACAGGCACTATAAGTAAGTGTTTCTAAAAGAATCAATTAATAGAAAAATAATAATGAAATGATCAAAATTTACTAGTTTCTAATTTATTTCTTTGTATTTACCCAACTACCTATCTGGAAGCCAAATTTTAACTTTCTAGGTTATCTGGAACTGGGTTAGAGTTTTGATCTAAAGGTCAGTTAGAGATAAAAATGGCGATTTTTGGACGTTAATATCTAAATAACTGTTACGGGTCCCTTTAAATTCAGTTCTTAGACTCTCGCTTACAATTATATTTTTTCCCCGCAAATCTTAGAGCAGTTTTAAAAAAGACAGTTTCATAACGATATATTGCACATAGAGAGGCGCTAGAACGGTAAATGTTCAAAAGCAATTCTTGAAAATTTTTGTTGGTCGATTTGTCGCGAAACTTCAATAGAAAATATGAAAAGGAAGAAAACTGCTAAGTTTAATACTATAAACAACAAGTAATGATCTTTGCAGGTGATACTATTAGTATTAGTATTTTTTTGTGTAGTAACAATTTAATAAGTTGTAATATGTATATGCGTAGAGAGCTGAAGTCAGCAGTTACTTCAACGACATCCATGTTGAAGACCAACGTATAACTGAGTTTTTCGCGAGTAGACACGAGAATGAGGATGATAATTTTCGTCTTAGTAAACTTCGACGAGTACCTCGTCCAGAGTTTCTCGCACGAGAGTGTAGAGCTAGCATTAAAATATTGGCACAGAATAAGCTCCCGCTCTCTATAAAAGCAGCAAATTCAACTGCAGGGGAATTCGCCAGATGTAAATAACATGTCTTTATGGTTTTCTAACAAAAAAACCTTTCTTATTATTAATATCCCGTAATAAAAGTTAATCACAAATTCATAGAGTAAGTGAATCTGTTCAAGTATCTAGGCCTGACTATAGATCAGAAATTAACATGGAAGGTACACATATAAAACCTTATCTCAAAAATGAGCTGTATATGTTTTGTAATAAAGCAATTACGTGGAACAGTCTCACTACATGTACTTAAGCTGACCTATTATGAACTTGTAATCCATCCTATCGTATGGACTATCTGGGAAAACTCAGCCCATACAATTAAAGTTTCAAGCAATAAAAAAAGTAATAAGATGTCTAGCTGGACTACATTACGAATAATCATGTAAGAGTACATTCACTGAGTTAGTTTTACTAACCTTATCCAGCCTGTACATTTACATAATAACCATAAATATAAAAAAAATGAAATACGCTACACCAAAAATAATTTTCTTTACAATTACAATACTAGAATACAGCTAACCTACTCTCGTCTGACTCTGGAACAAGACTTTGCGAGTTATCAAGTTCTCATCCAAAATGCTTTTTACTTTGTTGAGAAATTTCTACTGTCCTAATAAACCTACTTAAATAAAAGAGGGTTTATAGGACTTCTTATTTCTATATCTACTTAAAAAGTTTTCCAAAGTATTTTCTAGTGTAAAAATCTTATTTCTTGTAGCATCCTATCTGTTTAATTGTATTTTGTATCTATTAAATTTTAAACTGTTTGTGTCTGTACATAAAAATTTGTAAGAAATAATAAAAACGTATTCTACTCAAACTATCTCTCGATAACAAAAGTGCGTCTACTTACTATCGAAACTTTATGAAGACTACTGTCAGCCTCCGTATCCCGTCCTTTTCTTTAGATACCAGCTCTTCAGATGTGTTCGTGTGCCCAAAAAGGTCACCTTGCATACAGGGTGGAACCAATTATATCTTACAAATTTCTCAGACTAGTCTGATAAAATTTTATAGATGTATGTAATGTAATTTTCAATGATGAATAAATTTCTATTTTAGTCTATTCTAATTAGAGTAAGCAATGGTTTTTAATGTTTTGTAACAAATTGTATCTAATATAGTCCCAGTTTTTAAATTTATGTTTTAAATTTAAACTAAAAAATGAGTTTTATTTAAAAATTCCATTACAAAAAATATATACGTAATACATAATTTTTAAAACTTTAATTCAATTCAGAGGTATCAAATATATAATTATTATGCATAATAAGGAGGAGAGAAAAAGAAAAAAATATTGCAGACCAGTGTAATCGAACAACCGTGCTTAGAACTATTAAAAAAAACATACTAAAATTTACGTACACTCGCTTCAATAAAAATGTTTTAGTTACTTGCTCCTGTTACTGGAACCGTGTAAATCCGCTTCAAGAGTTGGTAGGATTTATTTTGGGTTTTTTTACATGATAAATGCAAAAAATATAAACTTCCATCTTGACACTTTATTCCCCTTTCCTTTAAAATCGTAAAATATCATGATAAGTGTTTTTTTTTGAGATAATATTTATTTTATTTGTATGGTGGCTTTTTTGGGCTAAACTTTCCGCCACCATAAAATTTGTCCCCAGAGAAGCAGGTAATCGATGGCTGTTTCGGTCGGTCAGTAATAAAATTGTTCAAAACCATTTTAAAAAGAGTTAATACTAAAATGATATAAGACAAAATTGAAACCCTTCAACCCTCTAAGCTTTGACTAAAATTATAAAATAGACCATTGAACATTTTTATGAAGAGTGTATCAAAATTTTGAGCTTTTATATGGACATTGTATGTTTAAAATTATTTTGTATTTTTTAAATTAACTATTATTAATATACCAATAATATTCCTAATCTGATGGCGGTACTATTTTGGCCATTAGCTAAGACGATTAAGAACCTGCAGAAAATCTGTAGACCAGATTAACACGTAGACCAAAAGATGGCTTAAGTTGAATGAAAACAAATCCGTTTTTGTCAATTTTACCAATTAACAAGACCAACACATTCACATAACAAACTGTAAGCGCCGTGGCTTAAAAGGGTTGTTAAATAATTCTTAAGGGTTATAATTACAAGAATTACGTACCCACCGAGATTAATCGTGGACTGTATATTTAAGGGTAGGTTAGGTCAGGTTTAAAACGGTGGTTCGGAGGGAACCTACTTAGGCCGTGATGGACAGTGGTGCCTTTCCCCTATACCGTGAGAGCCAGTTAGAACTTTTAATAAGAGTGTGAGCTGAGATCAGATAAGTCATCAAAGTTCGGTTGCCCTAGTACAGAAAGTCGTTTTCTGTTTAAGGCAGTTACAGAGAAGATGTACCATTGTTTCCTCCTCTTCCTCATCGTGACAGCTTCTACAGAAGTCGTGTCGTACCTCTGCGATTTCCATGCTCCGTGCATGGGATCCACCTGCCCAGTGTCCTGTTATGGCCGCGATCGCATTTCCATTGGACTCCCTGGATAGAGTTAAAACATCATTAGCTCGACGTAGATCTAGTTTAGGCCAAATCTATTTCGATGATGTGCATGTAAGTTCTTTTTGCATTTCTTTGTTGCTCGGTGAGTTCGGTGGTAGTATGCAGGAAGTTTTTCTTTGATTTGAGTCTCGATTTTTTATTATTTGCAGCCACTTTACGTCCAATTTCAGGAGGAAGGTACTGCCGGGGTTGGTTTCAGGCACCCCGTATTAATTCTACATGTTTCGTTGAGTGGTACCGTTACTTGTTTGGCATGGGTTGATTTATACTTGACAGAGCTGGCGTATTCACCCGCCGAATAGCAGAGTGCCAGAGCGGATGTTCTTAGCGTCTGGGTTTGGGTGCCCCAGTTTGTGCCAGATAGTTTGCATATAATATTGTTGTGAGCTGCCACTTTCTGTTTCGTGTTCATGCAGTGCTTTTTAAAGGTCAAGGACCGGTACAAAGTGACTGCTAAATACTTGGAGTGTAGCAGTGTTCCAATTCCACTTCATCCCATGTAACTTGTAATCTTCTATAATACCAGGTTAGTAAGAAAAACCAAATCAAGCCTTTTAAGCTAGTTAAGTGACTGTACTAGTTAAAAGCAAAGTATTGTGCAGATTTGTGATACACGTTACCGATAGTGTTACTAAAATTATCACTAGTAATCTCCCTAGTGCTTAAATTACTATCGGAAATATTTCCAAGAGCATAAATTTTTTAAAAATATAATATAAATAAAAAATTATAACATGACATTTTCGTATATCGAGTCTCCATATACGAGAATAGTTCACGAATTTTTGTTCCTAACATAGAAGCAAAAACATGCGAAGAATGAAACTAATTTATTTTTCAACATAGTCACGTGCAATGTTAATACACTTGATATACGACGGCAGTTTGATAAGTCAGTGACTTTTTGAATTTCCCGCGCAGTTACTCCAAATGCAACAGTGCTGCCGCCGTCAACTATAATCTATCAGTGGGCAACTTGATAGCCGTTCAAAGCAGACAACCTCGTGAATTTTTACGAAAATGGAAAAAAGTTAATTTCGTGTGCTGATTAAGCATTACTTTTTACGTAAAAAATCCATCACTGAAACTAAGGAAAGACTTGTTAAATACTACGGGGACTCGGCACCATCAATTTCAATGGTTAAAAAGTGTTTTACAGAGTTCCGTTGTGGTCGTACCAGCACTAGTGACGCCGAAAAGAAGTGATCACGCCGGAAATCGTCGATAAAATCCATGAAATGATATTGGATGATCGGAGAATTAAAGTGCGTGAGTTGGCTCATGCTGTAGGTATCTCAACTGAACGGGTACATCATATTTTACACGAATATTTGGACATAAAAAAACTCTCTGCGAGATGGGTGCCGCGATTGCTCACACTCGACCAATCGTGTGACCACTTCAAAAGAGTGTTTAGCGATGTTCAGCCGTAATCCGGACGAATTTTTGCGCCGTTTTGTTACTGTGGATGAAACATGGATCCATCACAACACGCCAGAGACCAAGGAACAATCGAAACAGTGGGCTGCTCGGGGTGAACGTGGACCAAAGAAGGCGAAACAAAGTCTGTCAGCCAACAAGGTCATGGCCACAGTTTTTTGGGATGTACGCGGTGTCATTCACATCGATTACCTCAAGAAAGATAAAACGATCACCGGCGAATATTATTCAAAGCTTTTGAACAAATTCGACGTTGATTTGAAGCAAAAACGGCCGCATTTGGCTAAGAAGAAGAAAGTACTGTTCCATCAAGACAATGCACGTGTGCACACTTGTCTAGTCACGATGGCCAAAATCCACGAATTGGGATACGAACTGCTACCCCATCCAGCATATTCTCCAGATTTAGCCCCCTGCAACTATTTTCTGTTTCCAAACCTAAAGAAATGGCTGAGCGTTAAGAGATTTGAGTCGAATGAAGAAGTCATTACCGAAACAAACGCGTATTTTGAGAGCTTTGAAAAAACCTATGATTTGGAGGGAATAAAAAAATTAGAAAAACGCTGGACTAAATGTATCGAGCTAAAAGGTGATTATGTAGAAAAATAAAATGTTTATTTACGGAAAAAAATTTGTTTTATTCAAAAAGTCACTGACTTATCAAACCACCCTCGTATCGATGTTGAAGTGTGTCAAACTCTTTTGAAAAAAATTCAGAACTTTGAGTCTTCAGACATTCATCTACCGCTGACATCACTTCGTTATCATCAGCAAAGCGTATTACACGAAGATGTTCTTTTAATTTTGGGGATAGATTTTATTCGCTGGGGGCCAAATCTGGAGAATAAGAGGGTTGTTGAAAAATTTCAAATCCCGCATTGTGAATGGCAGCCATTACAACACAACTTTTGTGAGCCGGAGCGTTGTACTGGTGGAAGAGCACACCTCGACTCAATTTTCCTCCTCTCTTTTCTCTGATCGCTTCGCGTAATAATATTTATCTGTTATGTTGTGCCCACGTGGTAAATAATCCACAAAAATAACACCTGCAAAATCCCAAAAAACTGCCATGATTAGCCATTATCACTTATTAATTTTGTGGCCGAATTTTTTTTCGAACAATTCATGTTGCCGTCATAGCAACCTGTCAAAATCAAGGCATCTGATTGGCTTAAAACAACAGGTATAAAATTTTCAGTAATAATATAACGAGAGAGTGAGAATAAATTGAAAATAATTTGACAGATTTTTTGAAAACTTGTTGCCAGGCAATAGTCACGAGAGCCCGCAGGTCTCGAGTGGCTATTTCCAAATGGCAACAAGTTTGAACAAAATCTGTCAAATTATTTTCTAATTTATGGAACTCGCGAGTTAAATTTGACTAGATTATTTTTTGATTCACAAATTTTTACAATAAAAAAGATCAATAAAATTATTGAAAAATTTAATTTAGTTAATTATTACAATATAAGAAAATATCGTTGACGCATTGTGAATATATTAAAAGAATTAACAATTTAAATTAGTACAATGAAAAACGCAATTATTAAAAATATTTCGAGACTCATTATTTATTGAGGATTTGGAATTGCTTGTTATATTAAGTGTTTCCTCCTGCGTATTTTCTCTAAGATTATTTATTATATTTGAATGATGTTCTTGGTTCAATTGTAAGTATGGTTTAATCGAACTTGCAGAATTATGACCAGTGACTAGCTGACACTTGCTAGGCAAATAAAAGCTACAGTGATTATTCCCGAGAATAATCACAAGAGATTTATTCCCACTATAATAATGACATAATTGGTTGAAACTTACCCTTGTGACAAATAAAGAAGCATTTCATTGGTTTTAAGAAACGTCAAAAAATAATCGCTGTAATCACGCCCAAAATAACCAGGAGGAAAAAGCTTTCACTTCAATACATACGTTGCCATGGTGATCTGTCAAAAAACCCAATTTGATTGGTTTAAAATTACTGATGTGGAATTTTTCAAAGTAGGATTTTAGTTTTTAAGAATTTTGCCTTTCATAAAGTAAGGTCAGAACAAAATTAAATGTTAAACTCATTTATCAGATTGTAATATTAGAAAAAACTTTTATAAAAAAAAATTAGAAATTATGGATTTGGTAGGAAGTTTATAATATTTTCGATCAAATAGATTTTATTATTGTATAGAAATATTCCATGGAACAGATTTATTAATAAATTATTCCTACTCAAAATCAAGAAAATAAAATAAAAAATTAGTGACCCTTTTGTTTTGTAACCGGAGTTTTTGACAGGAAAAAAATGATGACTTAATAAACAGCCGGCTTACTGCACTGCAAATATTTCAGTCTATTCTGTACCATTCTTACAATATCTTTTATTCGAAAATTGAAAAGATTTTTAATACCAAACAAATCGGAAGGAAGTACGTCTGAAGCAGAAATAATGGGCTTGAATTTTTTGATTAAATTTACAAAAAGAAACAGGGTCGGAGCATTAAACAGAAATAACAACATTTTTGTAACGGAAAATGACCAGTGCCAAAAACTGTTTGTTATAGTTTTCTAGTTCTAAACGATCAAACCTATTTATTTTTTGTCGCTTTTTTCAATAATACATTATTTTGGTTAATTGGTGATTATCTAGTTGTGCTTAAAATTAATTTATTAATCAGGGACTTTTACTGACTGGCTATTCACGACTAGCAATTTTATAAAAAAAAAGTTATTACTTTTGTTTTACCCGCCACTGCGACATAAATACAGCCTTCTATACCCGAGGCTATCCATTCGTATTAACTAGAACGTTTTTTTCATTTCGGATGAGATCATAAGGCACCTTCCAAAAGTCGAACAAAGGAATTTTTCCTTTCTGAATCTTTTGTTTGGAAAAGAATTAATTTTGGTCTCACGGATTGTCTTTGGTGGCATGGTAATTCGATTATAATAAACAACAATGAGAAAATGCCTTTACAAAGATTTCATTACTTTTTTGTTGCACCAAAAAGTACACCTACTGAATAATTAATATATCGATTTTCCGAATACTCTAACTAAACATAATAGTATATTAAACAACAAGTTTAGAAAAGCAAAGTTTTACTAAATGAGTATAGCTTTTGAGTACGAGTGAGCGCAGCGAGCAACTTAAAAGCTAAATGAATTTAATAAAACTGCTTTTTTTACGAGGTTTATTTTTACTATTTTTTCGCATTGTGTGTTAATTATAAACAAATATTCATGAAAACATTACAAAAAAAAATTAAAAAAAATTTAATAGTAGGTATATACCTGTGTAGAATTTCCGTAACCTAGTAACCTGACACGGTTTGTTTATTTACATAAAAACAGATAACAAGTTTCATTTTTGTGGATTGAATTAAGATTAAGTTCAATATTAATTATAAAAATGAGTCTTGCTACTGCCAACACTTCATAAAATTGTTCTGAAGACATTTTAAATGCCGCTCGAGAAGCGTTTTCGAGTTTACTTCCTTTAAAATCCTAAGAAAAATTCGAGAAGATATATGAAATATTTTGTTGTTGGAGGATTACAAAAAACGCACTGAGAACCGATGAAACTGTAATGCTAGCTATTTTATTACTCTGCACCATTTCGAAATAGTTTGTTTATAAATATATGCCAAATAATAGGCATCATTCTTTAGTGTTTATGTTAACATTGTAATTATAGTTAGGAATTGACAGAAGGTAAGGCCTAATGGAGACATTACTTCTGGATATATTATTATAAAAAGCTCTGTCGCTTAAGCGACACTAACCAAGAATTTAAAAGGTTTCAAACAGAGACGTGTTTGAGTCCAAGGAGAAGAGTTGCAATTTATACCCAATTTATGGACATACGTTGTGGCAAGAAAGAAGGACAGTTATAAAGATGAATTTAATAAAAAGTTATCTGACGATTTCCAAAACAATATTAAACTATTCTGGAAATCCATAAGAACAGCCAGTGGTAAAAATACTACCTCGCATCTGAAAAAAATCAGAAACCAAGATGGTAGTACGGTAAAAGGAGAGGTATGCTTATTAAAAAGATGGAAGGAATACTTCGAAAGTTTATTTGAGAAAAAGGATACACAAACAAGTACAGGCCCCATTCGAAGACATAAGTGAAAGTTGCAATGAAAGTGATATTAGTACGATAGAAATTTTGGAAGCGTTGAACAGTATGAAATTGGGTTAAGCTTCTGGGTACGATAGGATAACAGTTGAAATGCTAAAAGCTGGACAAAACGTGGTAAAAAGTCTGCTGAACCGCCTTTTTAACCTTTGTTGAAAAAGTGGTAGCGTACCAGACGACTGGTGCAAGGCCATTATCGTGTCACTTTACAAGGGAAAAGGTTCGCAGCAGGACTGTAAGAACTACCGAGGTATCAGTTTACTCAGCATAGTCAGCAAACTGTATGCAAAGATATTAATTAAAAAAATAATGACATTACAAGGTATAGTCGAAAAATTCTTGGCTAGAAGTCAGGTCTAATGCGCTTTTATAGACTTGGAAAAGTTCATAACAGGGTGGTGGAGAGTGAATTGTGGTCGACATTGTCTATGTATGGGGTGAGCGGTAGTTTAATACGAGCACCGAAATCACTTTACGAGGAGTCCACTGCTTGTGTCAGGATAAAGGGTGCTTGCATGGACTTGTTTAACATCGAAAAGGGTTTGAGACATGGATGTGTGGCTTAAAAGACTTGAAAGAGAGTGTTTATGGATTAAAAATGAATGATTTGATCGTCAAATGCCTTCTTTACGCCAATGATCAAGTCATATTAGCGTCATCTAAAGAGGAGTTGCAGGCGATGGTTAATGTTATGCATGATGCCCTGAAAATCAAAGGATGGAAATAAATGGAGGCAAAACAAAAGTAATGGTTTTTGAAAAAGAAACTGTAAAGTTCTGATTAAGGGAGAAAGAGTGAAACAAGTAAATGAATTTGTGTACTTTGGCTCAAAGTTTACGAGAGATGAAAAGTATGACAGTGACATTGAGCAAAGAGTCTTGGCAGGAAAACAAATTAATGGGGCACTGCATAGCTTTATGAGCAGCCAGAAAGTGTTAAAAAAGGCACGTCTGGCTGTGCATAAAGGTGTGTTGGTTCCTACACTTATGTATGGTAGTGAATATTGGGTTTGTCAGAAGAATCATGAAAATAGGATTAATGCTGCGGAGATGAGTAGTCTGAGAAGTATAGGTTAGGTTAGGTTAGGTTTCATGTGAGAGGGGCGTGGACGCCCCTCCACCGCGACCCTTAGTAGGTCTATTGTGGCTCACCCCTAGAGGCTACAGTTCACCGCACAATCCAGCCCTTCTTACGAAGTTCATGGTTGTATAGGGTAAGATTTTTTTAAAATCGGTAGGTTCCTATGTTAGTGTAACCAAATATGTTGAACCTTATTCTTCCCAGGCCGGGGCATGAACATAGTATATGTTCAGCAGTTTCGTCTTTTACACAGCAGAACCGACAGTCCGTTTGTTGGTTCAGATCTATCTTTCTGAGGTGGTATCTTAGACGACAGTGTCCCGTAAACAGTCCTGTTAGAATACGCAGGTCATTTCTGCTCCATTCTAGGATCTGCTTAGTTGTGTTTCTCGAGGGTTGTAGCGGTAAAAACGCCTTTGAGTGGGTAAGCCCTGGTATGTCGGACCAGTACGTGAGTATTTTCCTCTTCGCCCAGTACGAAATAATTGTTTTGGCGGCACTTGTGGTGACTCCACAAACCGGTTCTGATCCAGTGAACGCAGATTCGGCCCCCTGTTTTGCAAGGGTGTCGGCTTTTTCGTTTCCTTCCACCCCCTGGTGCCCAGGTACCTACAGTAGGGTCTGAGAAGTATAGCCGAAGTGACTCGGTTGGATAAAATAAAATAGTGAGATAAGATAACGGTGTAGTGTAAAAGAATATGTGGCTACAAAGATAGATAAAGAAATGCTTTAGATGGTTTAGACACGTAGAGGGGATGGATAAAGGAATATTTTCAAAACCGATTTATGTGGCGAGTGTGAATTGGCAAGTCGGTAGAGGTCGCCTCGGCAAACATATTTCGATTAGATCGACATTCTTTTGAAAAACGGCCAGGTCAAGAGTACCAACAACCGACGAGCATGTATGAGAGCACTAAAAAAAGTAGAGGAAGCAAAAGATGTGTGTAAGAACCGTAGCAAGTGGAAGGGAGTGGTCTCTGCCTACCCCTACGGGAAAAAGGCGTAACTATATCTAAGTATGTATGTATAAATATTGGTAACAATAGTGTAGTTTTGTTAGTAAAAGTATTGACAACTGCAGTAAAGTTTATGAATGCCCTCGAATTTGTCAGGATAATCTAATTTTCGTTGTAATATCGTTTTTAATAAAAAAACAACATAAATCCAATTATATTTGATAATGGAAAATCGATACTCGATATACGTTATACCTTTTACAACAAGTAAATTAACTTTCTCTTTCGATAAAATGCCTTTAACCAAAATGTCACAACCACATCAGAATTGGAACACACAAGGACACACAAAGCACACAAATTGCAATTCTAGTCAATTCCACATTTTGCCGACATCAAAGGACCCAAATGTAAATTTCAATTGCTTGGTAATAATGATTGGGCAATTGTTTGCTTGGCCGGTCGACGAGTGTAAGGGAGTGCTCTCTCGGTCATCTTTGATCCTTTTCGGAGCGGCGTCTTAAGGACACTGGACAGTAGCAAGATGACACGGAAGAGCACTAAGCATTAAGGGTGGATGCGATCTCAAGCACATTGCTCGTTATGCAAAACTGAATTATTAGTAAATAATGACATAGTTGTACCTTATTTTCAGCAAAAGGATAGATAATTTTTAAAAAAACGAGCGAGCCTTACAGTAGTCGCATATAATGTTTAACATGTGACATCTCACCTTAGTAATAATCAATTTTAAAATTAAAAAAATGGGTCCGGTATTAATTGAAATGATTTTTTCTAACTAACAATAATTCTTTTTCTTGAAAATTGTATTATATTTAATTGACACTAGGAGTGACAGAAGTCAACCTTAAAATTTAAAAAAGCTAAGTACTGAAATATTTTATTCGAATAATTATTTATTATTACTTACTCAAATTTTTTATCAATTATCTGCACTTTATTGAGACTTATTATTAACAGTAAATATTTAATTATATAGCTTACGCATATAACAGAAAACTTTATACACAACACTTTTACTTAAGTACACAGCTGATGGCTGACAGCACCGACCTCTCGGAAATTGATTGACGTCTATCAGACGGCCACTTCCAACCGCGCGCTCATACTGTTACACATTTCACGAAATCACTCCCATAAATTGCGAGGAAGCGAGAGAAAAGATGTTACACATGCAAGAAGGCAAGAGCAAAGATGTTACACATCAAAAATACATATTTTGATCGCCTTATTTTTTTCTCCTTTTAACAGAATTTAAAAAAAAGGTTTCTTTAATATTTTTAAATTTAGCATATTTAGTTTAAATCTAGCATTTTAAATTAAAAACAATTAAAATAAAATCGGAATTATAAAAATTTATAAGTTTATTCATATACAAAATTTTTGTCAAAAACTTTTCCGCCGAATATTCTTCGGACCTTGACAAATGTCTCATAATTTTATGACAAATTTTTTAAGCTCGTTGCTTGGTAACAGCCCGAAGCCTTCGGGCTGTTACCAAGGAACGAGCTTTCAAAGATCATAAAATTATCTCGTCTATTATTATCAATGTTCAAAGCCAGTGTGTTTGTAAACAACGCCTTTTATGTTAAATTGGAAATATAAGTATAATAAGTGTTAATTATAGTTGTAATAATTACGCTTTAAAAGTAACAACAAAACCAAGAATAGCTTCTTCGTGAATAAACGTGTCAAATTGTACGATTAACATTTACAACAAATAGCTCATTCGTAGTTTCAATTGATTTTAATTCTTTTTATTAATTTCTTTTTTAAATAAAAAGCATATACTTTTTTTTTATTTTTGAATTCATATATTTTTATAAAGAAGCATTCGTAGATAAATATATTTACTTTTTTAAACAATAATTATACAATTTTATTTTTTGCAGGTGCCTACCAAACACACGCAAATTCGTGTTAAATAATATTTGATTGAAAGTGTGCCCTTCGAAGAACGCCAGTGGCTTTTTCTCCAAGACAAAGGGCTGGGGTTCTCCGAGGTCTGAAAGTCGAAGTCGTAGGTTGACCGCAGGATGATGGAGGTGTTTACGGTGACGTCAACGAGGGATCATGATTAGTAAGCAGACCGTTTATAATGAATGCTTTGGTATCTGGGGGAAGTTCTCGACTTGGATTTACCAACGGAGTTATTATTGGCTACGCACAAAATTTAAAGAGGGTTACTAATTACGTCAAATTACAAATATTTTGTCTTAAACAATGGTTACCCCTTATTACTGTTAAAATAGTATATGTTAGACTGGTAGAGGCTTTTAGCAGATTTTCCGCTACAATTTGACCTACGAAATTTCACTAGTGTTGGACATTTAGCACAACGACTAGTTCAGTCAATGTTGTTTACAAAAAATCACACTTTTGTGAAGATTACTCTTGATGACAGGTCAGATAATAGTTACAGTATAATTAGCGACAGATAGTGAAAGTTTCTTATAGTTAAAATAGTTATTTGTAATCATTTTGTTTGAATGCAAACGTAGCCAAACAGCAACGTCCAAAATACGTAATTTTTAATAAAACCAATGTACTAAAAACCTACTGCTTGACAAAATTAGGTCAATACATATCCATCTTATTCAGAAACATCTTGCTAACCGTCACGAATTCTAGTGTACACAAAATTATATGTAGACTTTTTTTTTCTTAATGCACTGCAACAACAATCAATTACTATAAACAAAATATTAGTGGTCTGGGTGCGACCCGAGAGGTCCACAAGACTACATAACTTTTCAGTGGAAAGAATGAAAAAATACCATATTTTTTGTTGTTATAATTATTGTTATTATTCTTAAAATTAATATAAAGAAAGATTTTAAATTGTAACACATTATAATTGTCATTAACAGTATTTTGTTTATGTCAACCGTATTCTTTCAAACTTTTTCTTATCATTTCATAAGCGGGAGCTATTTTCAATTGTTATACAAAATTTTTAATTATTATGATCAATAATCCTTTGTTAGTATCTATATTTAATTGTTATAAACAATGCTTGATTATTACTAACAATAATTTTTCATTGTTAAAGTGTCTTCAATGCTATTCTCGCAATACTGACACAAATTTAAAATTCTCCAACTCCTATTTTTGTTTTTTAAAACTATTTTTTTTTATGAGATATTGTCATCATATTTTTCATACAAATATTGCTAACATGCAATAATCATATTATTTAAAAGATCTTAAAATTCTGTATTAAAAATAGTTTAATTTATAAATTTCAAAATTCAGGTAGTTTACCATTTTTTCAGTTTTTTTATTCTCCATAAAAACAGCTCCATAGATTTTGCTAAAAATCCAATCAGTTCTAAGTTGCATAATTATGCGTCGAATGCAATTGGTCCTACACAGACGTCCACTTAAAAACTATTGTATTCGACTCTGAGGACCTTAAAATATATGTCAAAATTTGGGATTTGCAAAATCGGACCCATTACTATAACTTCCACTGGGAAGTTACAGCTCATCATGCTTCTTTTTTTAATCCATACTATTCAAACGTCAAATGGTTCAAAATGCAATGAAACATTTTAAATTCTTTATCAATAATAACATAAACATGACTTTTAGCAATTAGACATTTAACCAATTTTAAATTTAACTTATTAATATAACTTTAAAATCATATTGTAGATAAAAATTTAATAAATCATTTCGAAGTTCAACGGATAGAGCTAATACCTAACTCAAAGACAAACAAGTATTCACTGACAAAAAAAACGAATAATTTTTTTCTCCTTTCGAATTTACCTTTAGTATGAATTTTGCATAACTAACTAGAACACAAACATTTTCGATACCATGAAAAATTTATGAGAATTTTCGTATGCTTCATCTCACACATTCTCATTTCGTATTATTCTTTTTTGGAATTATTCTGTTTTAATCCACTTACAACGTTCGTTTTATATTCAAAGAATATTTTAGTGTACTTTTCATGGCCTTTCTGATATATAAGCGTTGATGCTATCAAAAAGGTACATAGGAACTTTTAAAAGTTAATAAAAAACTTTTTTAGTTCTTTAAAAAAATTACTCAGTTGGATAAAGTAAAGAATAGTGAGATAAGAGAACGCTGTGGTGTAAAAAAAGATGTGGTTACAAAGATAGATAAAGGAATGCTTAGATAGTTTGGACACGTAGAAAGGATGCATAAGAGAAGATTGACGAACCAAATTCATAAGGCGAGTGTGAATGGACGGAAGTCGGTAGAGGTCGATCTCGGCGAACATATCTCGATCATATCAACATTGTTTTGAAGAAAGGCTAGGTCAAGAGTGCCAACAAGCAACGAGCATGTATGAGAGCACTGATGAAAGTAGAGAAAGCAAAAGATGTGTGTAAGAACCGTAGCGGAAGTGGAAGGAAGTTGTCTCTGCCTACCCCTACGGAAAAAAGCCGTGACTATATGTATGTATGTAAAATACGTAATAATATTAAATATTTCCTTATTTTTGGATTCAAGACAATAAAATTAGTATCTGCCTGCCTGAAAAAATAATTATTTCATTTCTCGTTAACACTTTTAGCTTTATTTTTTTTTATTTAAGAAAGTCGCATTCTCCCGAGGTGATTAGTTACGGTACATTCGGTAATTACAAAAGGTCTCCTACGGCGGCTTTTAAGTTATCTGGTATTCTTTGAAGTTTGCGTTCGTTGTAGAATTTTGCACAGTCTTTAATGAAATGCTTAACTGATTGCAGTTTACATGTTTCGCACTCTGACTAGGATTTTTTGATAAAATACATAATAACGCTAAAAATGAATTTATTCCATACCTATGGACCATGTATATATGTATGTTTTTTTATTATTAAAAATTACTCGGTGCTCAACGCATTTTAGTTTTAGTAAAGTAAGTTTTTTCGGATATTTTAAGGAATAAAAAAAAGAATAGATAGATCCTTAAACTGATTTATTTCTTTCCTCGAATTGAATTTAATTGAAAAGTCAAGATCACATCCCTGAGATAGAGTCTATTGAGTTCTTTTTTTTTGGTTAATTATTTTTAATATCGACTACTCTACATATATAATATAAAGATAACACAGCTATGGTAAGATCTAGAGGAAAACTCTCACAACCTATCAAGTATGAAACTGGCATTAGACAAGTAGATTCGCTGAGCCCATTAATATTTAATCTGATAATGGATGAAATCATAAAGAAAGTTAAAAAAAAAGAGGATATAGAATGAAAAAAAAGGAAATACAGATAATATGCTACGCCAACGACGCCATAATAATAGCCGAAAATGAAGATGACCTACAAAGATTAATTAAAGAATTCAAAGATACGGCGCTCATATACAACATGATGATCTCAACAGAGAAAACTAAATCGATAGTGATATCAGCGGAACCGAGACGATGTAAACTGGTCGTAAATGGAAAAATAATAGAACAAGTGATGAAAACGGGATACTTGGGAATAAAACTGTCAAGCTACGGAAAAGTAGAGGAAGAAGTACAAAAACAGGTGAACATGGCGAACAGAGCAGCAGGATGTCTCAACAATGCAATTTGGAAAAACAAATACCTCACAAAGCAGCAGAAATAAAAGTCTTACGATAAATAGCAAACAAAAATCTAAGAGACAGAGTAAGAAGTGAGGAAATACGAGCGAGATGTGGTATAAAGAAAATAAACAGGTGGGCCAAAAGAAGAAACATAGAATGGAATCAACACAGAAAAAATGACAGAAAATAGAACAGTACAAATAGCAAGAGACAAATCGCTAAATGGAAGAAGATCGATGGGACGACCGAGGAAAAGATGGTCAGACAACATCAATTGAGGCTATAAACCGAAGTAAAACAGGCATGAGCCTATTAATGAAGTAGGAAGAAGAAGAAGAAGACTACTCTACCAAAAAATAAAAATAATAGCCTTACAGTGGATACAAAAGATAGTAGAAGGAAAGAGAAGGATGTATTCACTATCAAAAGCTCATTTTGACTAGTTTTCTTGCTACAATTTGAAACTTGGAGATTTTGCGTCCGCTTACAGCAGGATTTTCTGCAACCGAGGAGCTCGAAGCACCACCGTCCGAAGTGGAAAATGGCTACATCCCTATTCAATTTCATAATTACTTTGTATTAATATCTTAAGATGTCGCCACGGATACGCGATAATCTCCCGTTAAGTTTAAGTATCCGTTTAAATATGCCGAGTGTTTCGGCAGTTTCCCTCTCTTTAATTATCTAATAAGTATGCCGGGATTCAACGTAATTAATTTGGAATATCATGTTTTCGAGTACACTTCACCGAGCATCTAAGATTTAATGCTGAAATAATTAGCGATAAATTTGCAACAGGAGGATTAAATGGAATTTTTTTTCATTTGCGTTACAGGAGATATGCTACAAAAATACCCGCTTTATTATTACCAATTAATAAAGCATCTGCTCAGTTTTATTTTAAACGAACGTGCCAAAATGGAATTAAGCCATTCTAATACCTAAAACGTAATTTACATTTGTCTACGACTACTTCATTTTGAAGCTATTACGCCACTCATTGTGGGCCATTTGCGTTGCGTAATGAAACTTATTACGCAACTTAAATTTAATAACGCAACACATTTTTATTGGAGATGAATTCAGAATTAAAAAAAAACCTTTTAAACGTTTTATTTGAACTAAAAGAATTAGAAATATTTGAAACTGTAAATAAGCTATTTGTTGTAAATATTAATCGTACAATTTTCACAATTTGACACGTTTATTCACGAAGAAGCTATTCCTGGTTTTTTTATTACTTTTACAGCGTAATTATTACAACTATTACTAGGACTTATTGAAGGTTTCAGTTTACGGACTCACTTAACTCCTTATATTCAATTTAACATTCATATCCCAAGCATCCAATAGTAAAAGACATTAATAACGAACTTCTTCTTCTTCTTATCCATATTTAAGATCTTTCGATCTGTTAGTTTTGCAGGTTCCTCTGTATCAGTTCCTGTGAGGTGGACTGCCAGCTGTCCTTCCATCTCTTAGGTGGTCTTCCGGGTGCTCTTTTCCCTATTGGTTTCCCTTCAAGCGCGATGCGTGGTAGTTTGCTCTGTTCCATTCTTCTTACGTGAGCGTACCAGCATCTTTTTCTCTGTCTTCCCCATCTTACGATGTCTTGTACTCCGCACTATATTCAGCAAATGAAAAGAGGAATATAGTAATATTTATCTGGATCCCTTCACATATAGGAATTCAAGGCAACGAAATGGCAGGCAAGTGTGCTCGGACGCAATTAGTAACGATAGTGCTCACCTTAATAACAGTATTGTAAGTACGGACATAAAAAGGTCTTTTTTAAACAAAATAACGTTAACAGTAACCAATTACTATGTGTGAATCCTGCAATACAGTTCTCTCCGTTAAACATATATTGTTAAACTGTACTAAATACACAATACCAAGTAAAAGGTATAATTTACCTAATACATAGTCCAGTGCTTAAAATATAAACAATGTCTGTAACGTGTTACTGTTTTTAAAAACCATAAACGTTTACAGTTTAATAAAGGGTTACTGTTATACCTTTGTAATTTTCTTAATGTGTTGCTAATAACCTTTTATGGTTGATGCAATTTTCTTTCTTTAAATAAAAAAAAGTTCAAGTTCTCCTAAAATGTTCGCGGCAACTTTATATAGACAAGGTTATATTAGTTGCACCTGTATGTTTGCTTGTATGATTTTCGTATGTTTGTAACTGGCTCTTTGGCCTCGATTTTGCCCTAATTTAAGCGATCAGATTTAATTTAAATTTCGCACACTTGTCAAAGACCGACGACAATGCAATAATTTGATCAAAATATCCGATTATCCTGATTAGTTTTGCCAGGATTCATAAATTTGCATTAAAGTATAGTGTTAGTTTTTTAAAAACACTAATGATTTAAATTATAGTTTAAAAAAACTAAAAAACACGCTTTTGAGTTAATCAAACTAAAAAGTAAAAAATAATTCTTAACATAAGAATAAAATTACTGACGAAAAAAATAAAGTCACTGTTCTAGAAGCGTGGGGTGCTTTGTATGACATTTTTAAACTAAATCTGAGAATTATCCCCTTCGGTCACTATTCTGGACCTGTCCAGTTGCCAAATTACATTTTGGACCATTTTTGCACACTTTTAATCAGAGATGATAGCAACAAAGAAAACAACACTTGAACACTGTCAGACATGAAATGATTCAAATTTGTTTACACGGCCAACTGACCTAACCTAACCTAACCTAATGTTTATTTGACATTTATAACTTGCATCATGGTAAAAAGAAAACAATAAAATCTTGGCCTTCCTTTCTTTATAAAAATTCAAAGAGCTAAAACTAGGTAATGCAAAACTTCGGGCACTATTAATTATTATTATTATTTTTAAAAAAAATTTTTTGGTTTTTGTTTCTAGTTTTTTTTAAATATAACACCCAGAAAACCAAATACATTAAAAAAGGTTATTTTGGGATAGAAATATACTCCTGGACATAATAAACGCAGCAATATAAAATTATTAAAAAAAAAATAAAAAAACGCCAATTTAAAATTGTAATTTTTTTTTGATAATACAAAATTAACAAAAAGTCCACCTGTTAAAATGTATTGTCCATATTGTTATTATTGTTGCAGTGAAAATTTCTTTTGGCGCACCGCACACGTATTTTTTTGTAGGCTGTAAGAGATGCTGCCCGTCACGGTTTGAGGTGAAAGCCTCGATCGGGTAAACTCGGGACCGCCGAGTGTACCCGAACGAGAAAGATAAAGTCAGCTGCTCTTCACTGCTGTGTCGCTGTGTTTAATTTATTCAATTTATATGTAATAAGTAATTGTTATTATTAATTATTTATCATTTGGTTTACATTGTGAGGTTAGTGTATGTAGTTAGTGGATTATAGTGCTTTTATTATGTAGTGAAAAAACATTAAACATAAAAAACATAATTATTGTTATTATAAAGAGTGATTCGATCATATAGGTAAGTCACTTCATGTTTATATAAACCTATATATACATACAAGCATGCATATAAATATATGTACATATAATATAATTAAAAGTTAACCTCACTTTTATTATTTGTTAGCTTTTATTTTCCCGTATTAAAAATAAATATTATTATTAAAAAGAGTCATTCGATCGTATAGGTAAGTCACTTTGTGTATACAGGGTGTTTTATTTGAAAATTTAAAAATTATTTGTGTCTAGTACTTTAAAATTATTTGAAGTATTATTGCTATATTTGGTGGGGAGTGTAAGTACTTTACACTCTACTGACTTATGTTAAATGAACGTCTATGGCTACTGCTAGAGGCGTGCGACAGGGGCAAGTGACTGGCTGATCCCTCCCAAATTCTATGTCACTGGCGAAATTGCAATTTTATCACAATTTTTCGATTTTACAATATTTTATACGTGAATATTGTACTTTCTCTCCATGGCGAAAAAGTTATTATTTTTCGAGATATTTCGGGTTAAACATGAAGCTGGACAATTATTTTAATTTCAATGTGTTTTAATTATGTAGGTGTTTTGGATCATTTGATTGCATTTATTACGCGAATGAAACTTCAATCTTTATTAACAAAAAACATAATTTTATTAATCGAAATTTTTTCAACGAAAAGATGCATGTACAATATCAAAATCAGATAAATAAATGCGATTTGAATCATTTCTCCGTTTTATTTAGATAAATTGTAAATTCCGCTAATTTTATCGGTCAAACATATTTTGTTATTGAGGTAAACGGGGGTAATATTGAACATTTGTTATAAAACGTTTCTAAATTTTGTTTATGTGTTTTTTAATATTTTCTTCTTAATAAAATGGTTCTTTTATTTAAATTATAACATTTTCAAATCCACAATTTGTTTTTTATTGTTTGATGCATCTTTTTGTTGAAAAAATTTCGATAAATAAAATTGTTTCTTGTTAATAAAGATTGAAGTTTCATTCGCGTAATAAATGTAATCAAATGACCCAAAACACCGACATAATTAATCGCCATGGACAAAGAGTACAATATTCACGTAGAAAGTATTGGAGAATCGAAAAATTGTGATAAAATTGCAATTCCGCCAAAATTTGGGAGGGATCAACCAGTCACTTGCCCCTGTCGTACGCCTCTGGTTGTAGCCAGAAACGTTCATTTAACATAATTTAGTAAGGGGCATAATACTTACACTTCCCACCAAATATGACAATAATACTTTGCTTAGTTTTAAAGTACTGGGCACAAATAATTTTTAAATTTTCAAATAAAACACCCTTTAACTCAGGACACAAATTTTATCGAGATGATTTGAGTTAAATCTTTATATTTTGAGTTCAGGATTCTTTAGTTAAAATATTTCCAATTGGTAATGAAACACCCTGTATATTAATAATGCCTTTATCCCGCTTGTATAGTAATAGTATATTCTTCTAAGAGCGTATAATGATTAATTTTCCGGGATGAAAATTTCGAAACGAGCCGCTGGCGAGTTTTGGAATCATCCGAGAGAATAATAGCCATTATACGCGAGTAGAAGACTATACTTTCTCTACGACCATCGCAGATCATTACTATCACTCGTTAAATTCTGCATATTATTGTCATAATTAAATAGTCGGGATGACAGTTCCTCATAATGAACATCACATTCGCGATATCGAGTTAGAGGAGCAGAGCCCAAAACTGTTCTGTTACAGCTTCCTCATTGGTCTCAGCCTGTTGGATTCTGAATATTGAAATTGGTGATTGGTTGCAAAATCCAATGGTCGTAGAGAAATAACTATTATTGAGCTAAAATTGGATATAATAATATGCAACGGATCATGTAATGGTGGCTATTAATATATGAGTACGACACTATTTAAATCGTGTGCGAGTGTATATTGGACATTACATAATCGTTCCAAACACTATTTCGATGTAGAAGGTGACAGCGGCTGTCAGCAGTGGTTAAAATAGTATTAAAATAAATTAAATACGTTACATTGTATTACTCTGTTGATTGGCGGCTTTTTTAGGAAATATTTTTTATTATATTTGTATTTTTCGGGAATTTTATCTGTCAAAGAGGCGGTGTAAATTTTGTGTAAATTGTTTAGGCAATTTTCCGCTAATAAAATAAAATAAAAAAATAAACCTTGGGAAAATTAATATAATTGTTGCTTAGAGGTATATCCTAGTTTTAAGTTTTCACTTCTGTCGGTAGTCTTCATGACTGCTCGGCCCTTTTTTATTACTTGACATGTTTATAATTATACTTTTGATGCATTGTGATTAAATGTCTATAGAAATAAAAATGTTAAACTAGCAGATACGAGAATAGTTCACGAATTATTTTCCCTTACATAGTTGGCGTTGAATAACAAATTCAAATAAAGTCCTGTCATCATACACTAGGTGCAGGAGCCTCCAAAACTGTGGTTACTAAAGAAATAGTGAATTTAGTCTATGACATGGTATTAAATGATAGAAAAATTACAGTCAAGGCTATAGCAGAGACATGTAGGCTTTCTGTTCAAAACGTTGAAAAAATTTTACATCAGGAATTGGGTCTCAAACAACTCTGCACGTTGGGTTTCACGAATGCTGACGGTAAACCAGAAGCATGTTCGCCAGGTTTCAACGAAACCAAATTTGGAGATCATTAACAAGAATCCCGATAAATTTAAGCGATATTTTTAACGGTCGACGAAACATGGATTTATCACTTTGATGCAGAATCCAAAAAACAAAGTATGGAATGGCGGCATAAGGGTTCCCCTCCCCCTAGAGGATTTCGTGTTGTCCCATCAGCTGGTAAGATCATGGCTACAGTTTTTTGGGATTTTGCAGGTATTTTTTTCGTGGAATATTTACCGCGGAGGCGCACGATAACAGGTGAATACTATGCGAATTTAATAAAAGAGAAAAATTGAGTTGCTCTTTCACTAGGACAACGCTCCGGCCCACAAAAGTTGTGTTGCAATGGCTGCCATTCACAATGACGGATTTAAAATTTTTAAAAAACCCCCTTATTCTCTAGATTTGGCCCCCAGCGACTACCAGCCATTCCCAAAATTAAAAGAACATCTTCGTGGAATCCGCTTTGCTGATTATAACGAAGTGATATCGGCGGTAGTAGATGAATGGCTGAAGATTCAAAGTTCTGAATTTTTTTCAAAAAGGTTTGAAACACTTTAACACCGATTTACTAAGTGTATAAACGTTGCAGGTGACTGTGTTGAAAAATTAGTTTCATTCTTTTTATGTGTTTGCTTCTATGTTAGGGACAAGAATTTGTAAACTATCCCCAACAACCCACTTGATTAGCCCCAAGTAAGTGTTAGACTACATAAATAAATCGGTTAAAGATATTTAATTCCCTTATTACAATAGGTACCTACATAAGTAGAGAAAAATCTTATGATACCAACAATGTTATAATATAGAATAATACAAGTCTCTAATATTTTAACAGTGAGTAAAATATTAATACCTATTATAAACAAGTTAAAATTCTACCAACTTTCATAGAGCCGAAAAGCAACTATAAATAATGTTAACGTCTATACGTATAAAATAATTTATGACTACATACAATTGATTCGGATGATGCAAAGTATTTTAGGGATTTACTCAGTTGAAAAAAACGAAATAAAGAGGGGAAAGTTAAAAGTTGTTTGTTTAGAGATCGAGAAATGAGAGTACCTCCATTGAGGAGAAAACAAACAAGAAGAGCCGCTTGCGGATTGAGCGGGCGCTCAAAATATAAGAAGAGTAAGGTAAACAATAAGTCCGGCTAACGGTTAAGTAATTGAGATTTCCGCTTTATATGTTACGCTACAACCATCATCAGTTTGATTAGGTTTGTAGATAAGAGTATTGATAAATATGAAATATAAGTAAATATTTCATCTCAAATTAAAACGCGATTATGCTTGTATAAAGGCTTCATAAATGCAGATGTTTGTTTAACAAAAATATATTTTTTGATGATTATTTTTTATCTAATAGGTTTACTGATCCAATAATAACTTAGGAGATTGGTTAGGGTGGGAATTAGTATGGATTAAAAAAAAACTATTGTTTATTGCCATCGTTTTGAATTTTATTAAATTTATCCTCAAGGCTTTGTGACAAGTTATTTTCATCTAAAAATAACATTAAAACTAATTTGTACTTGCTCGACGTATTGTTTTAGCAGAAAAACTCTAAAATATTTGTAAGATACTTACCAAAAAATAATTCCTATTTAGTTAATTAAAATTTTTTAATTTGTCAAACACATTCAAACATAATAGAGCGGTGCATAGAGGTGTGTTGGTTCCTACACTTATGTATGGTAGTGAATGTTGGGTTTGGCAGAAAAAGCATGAAAATAGGATTAATGCTGTGGAGATGAGTAGTCGAGAAGTATAGCCGGAGTGACTCGATTGGATAAAGTAAAGAATAGTGAGATAAGAGAACGATGTGGTGTAAACGAAGATGTGGTAACAAAAAAAGAAAAAGGAATGCTTAGATGGTTTGGACACGTAGCAAGGATGGATGAAGGAAGATTGACGAAACAAATTTATAAGGCAAGTGTGAATGGACAAGTCGGTAGAGGTCGACCTCGGAAAACATATCTCGATCAGATCAACATTGTTTTGAAGAGAGGCCAGGTCAAGAGCATGTATGAGAGCGCTGATGAAAGTAGAGGAAGCAAAAGATTTGTGTAAGAGCCGTAGCAAGTGGAAGAAAGTGGTCTCTGCCTACCTCTATGGGAAAAAGGCGTGACTTTATGTATGTATGTAATAAAAAAAAATAACGTAGCTTAAAGTTTATACTCATAAAACAAACTGTAATACTAATAATGAATAATTAATTATTTATTGCGGCATTGATCTTCTTCTACTTAGGGTGCTGTCTTCTTTAGAAGGTTGGCTACTATCATGAGTATTTTAACTCTATCCACCGCTGCCCTAAAAAGTTGGACTGACGAACAGTTGAACCACTCTCTCAAGTTACGCAGCCACAACATTCGTCTTTGTTCTATGCTGTGTTTACCAACAATTTTGCACTGCATAATCACTTGTAACGATCATTACATACGAATGTCACAAACCGTCAGCATTAAAAAAGCAGACATATCTTCAGAAGATGCCATCCACTAGAGATGGCGAAACGTTGAGTATAAACTCAGACCTACGATAGCCAAAATAACCGAAAAACCAGTCACCTTTAATTTCCTTTGAATTTATTTCATTTACTCTTCGCTAATTAATTCACAAGTATTACAGAACCTCACATCAACCTCATAAACATCCGAAAGCTATTCGCCAATATCCAAAGGTTTTTTGTACCTACCGCGGCATAAAAAATATGTAAATAGCTTTGTACAAGTAGACTATAACGTTGGTTTTATTATATCTGGAGTTAATTAGAAAATACTTTCGAATGCTGAGTTTGTAGGGTTAAAGGCGCGTCTGAGAGACGGAAAAATTCAGCCCGCCGTTAACGTAAAGATCGAGTTATTTTATTTACATATTAAATTCGTAACAGCATGAAAAATAATCCTTTATTGTTTTTTGTTTTTGTTAAAACCTGTTTAGGATATATGAAATACAAATTTTATAAAATTCTTTTCTTTTTTTTTAACTGAAAACTTCTTTAGTGGCGTTGAGAAAAATTTGATAGGGGGAAAACTTATAGTTTCTCGTTACCTTTCGTCAGCGTCAGCGATAAATAGGTGACGTCATTGCCTCGCTTTTTCTATAGGTCTGTCCAGCTAATTGCTTACTTTTATTAAGGTATTTATTGTTTAATGATTTTAGTAAAGATTAGAAGTAAAGACTTTTATCGAAAAAAAATATTTATTTATATAGTTTACGCATATAACGGCAAACTTTATACACAACACTGTAACTTAAGTGTACAGCTGATGGCTGACAGTACCAACCTATCAGGAATTTGGTTAACGGCTATCTGACGGCCAACTTTACCACTGCGCGCTCATTCGTCGAATCAAATAGCGCGTGCTTCCGCGACTTCCTGTTACACAGTTCCTGTTACATTTCACGAAATTACTCCCATAAATTGCAAGAAAGCGAGAGAAAAGATTTTACACATCTGCTACACGCTTCAGTCCCATTGCACGAAATCACTCCTACAAATTGCAATATTGAATGAATTCGTATTGATGTAATTCGTTCCTTTAGATTATTTTCCCCGAAAATAAATATAAAATAATATTTGAGATATACAGATATGATTTCTAATTATATTCTCAGTCGAGAGATATGATAGTTTTTATCCAGATAAGTCCCTACCAAAGAGGTGAGAGGGGACTGAAATATAAAAGCTATTAAAAATGGCCGATATTAGTGACGAATTCATAGTTTTTGGGATAGCTGAGTTTAAAAATGACATTCCCAATTTTTTAGCACCTCTACGAAAGGAGTGAGAAGAAGATGGAATATAAAAACTATCAAAAAGGACTTGCATTAGTGTCGAATATATAGTCTGTGGGGACGCAAATTTAATCACTGTTTGAGACATTTTTTTAACACCGAGATTGTTTCTCTATCTCCACCTTTCATAGGTCAAAATAATATTAAAAAACGTTGACGTTTTTCTTCCTTTATTTGTCTGTCAAAAAGTGGCATTGAGCTGACTGCTTACTTTTTATCAGGTTATTTATTGTTCAATTATTTTAATTTATAAATTGTGAAATTTTAATTTTTAAATGCTACCTACCATTAATTTAAAAATCCAAAAAACCACTGTTACTTCATAGTTTTCACTTTTATCGGCAATTCCAATGACTGCCAATTTTTTTGCTAGCAGAAACATCGTTGCTGTAAACCATCATATTTCTTGCTCTAGATCCAGACTTTTTAATATTTTTTACTTGCTAGGATAAAAACACAACTACCTACTTCAGCATTTTAAATATTATAAAAAAAACTTTTCGGTAGGTGGTAGGAGAATTCTTTACCTGTTCCAAAGAGGTTTCAGTTTTCGTAATATTAATTGGTTTTTTTTTCTAGTATACAGCTCTAAATGAATTTTGTTATTTGGATTCAACAGGTAAACCGAAACCTTACCAACTATCGGTAAGCGCTTTAACTTTGCTAGGTTATTTACAACTTAAGTCTCAACATACTTTCCAACACTTCTTTGTCTACATTTGCTGAAGTTTTACACAAGATTTAAAGTGAAACAAGTCAAACTTATTTTTCCTCTTTTTATAAAAAATCTAATAAAACCTTTAATGAATCATTAAGCAAACAAAGATGTAGTTCATCCAGCTTATTTTTAATAATCAATATAATTTACTAATTGGTTGGATTAGTTTTATTTCGAATTTCAAGCAAAGCGATAGTGCATTTTCTCTTCGGTGACGAGTTGTTTTTATTTAAAGAAAAATAACCGATTCCACGTGGCATGGAAATGATCCTCAATTTGCAAACGCAAATACCGTCACGCATAATACGGCCATATATTTATATAACTAATCTTCTTATTGCCGGAACACAGAAGTTATAAGCTTCGACCTAACAAGGTCAATACTCTTTTTGATGCGGAGCTTATCGGGAAAATTGGAAAAAGCCGTTGGTATATAGATTCGAACAAGCTCTTATGCAAAGTAACTGCGTCTAGATGTCGCCAATGGGGTGGGGATTTACGAGAAAGTTATATACTGAAGAAGGCGAGCATTGAAAATTGCCGATTATAGGAAGCTAAGCAGCATATAAATATGTTTGAGCCGTCGGGAAATTGCCTTTTCCTCGATAGTTTGTGCCATCCTTTCGTCTTTTACATAGGTAAAGTTTAGAGTTAACTTTATAATTTAAATTCAAATTTTAATGCTAATGGAAAAGTTTAGAAAACGCTAGAGTAATTACTTTTTTATTGACTGTGAAAATACCTTAACTAGAAATAAAGAGATTTTACTACGTATAGTCGTAAAAACAACATAAATATGAATTATTCTTTTTTTGCCCAAGATAAATTATAATATCAGGTACAGAGGGTGATTCATTTAGTCGTAGACTATTAAAGTAATATTTAAAAAAAAGCACTTTGGTGATATACATACATACCGCCTTTTTTCAGTAGATGTATACACTAGCTGCAGTTCTTAAAAATGTCTTTCGCTTCTTCTTCTTTCATCAGCGCTTTTATACATACTTATCGGTCGTTGGTACTCTTGACCTGGCCTTTCTACCAAACAATTTCGATTTTATAGAGAAACGTTCGCCTAGGTCGACTTTTACCGACTTGCTTATTCACACTCGCCTTATAAATCTGCTTCGTCAATCTTTTTTCGTCCATCTTTTTTACGTTACGGAAACCATTTTTGCATATCTTTATGTATCTTTTTTGTCACATCTTTTACGCCACTGCGTTCCCTCATCTCACTATTGCTCACTTTATTTATCAGAGTCGCTCCGACTATACTTCCTAAACTACTCATTTCAGCTACGTTGATCTTGCTTTAATGCTTCTTCTGCCAAACCCACCATTCACTACTACGCATAAGTTCAGTCATACTTTTCGTCTCTCGTTAACTTTAAACCCAAGTAAACAAACTCCTTCACTTATTTTACTCTTACCCCTTCAATCAGCTCCTCGCAGTTTGTTATGCTTTATTCTCATCAAAAAAACCATTACTTTCATCTTGCTTACATTTACTTTCATACACTTGATTTTTAAGGCTTTATATATAATATCAAGCATCGCCGATCAACATTTTTAATTTATCCGCACTTTTTTTCAAATTTAACGAAGCCAATAGTCTTCTTCTTCTTCTTAGTCGTAACTCGATTCCGAGTATCGTGACCCCTCATGTTCCCTGTCTTCTGCTGTTCTCATCAATTCGGCTATTGATAGATTAGTGAGATTTTTTATTTGATCTATGAATCTTACGGGTGACAGATTCCTTCTTCTTTTACCATCGACTTTGCCTTGTATGCACAGTTTTTCCATCCCGCTTCGTCTAATTATGTGACCAAAGAAGCGTTGTAGATGAAGTAGAATTAGCGGTAGTAGTCGCTGGTTGGTATCAATATTTAATTCTCTTAAAATGGAGAGGTTGGTTCTCCGCGCAGTTCAAGGAGTTCTTAACATGCGTCGGTAGCAAATCATCTTGAAAGCTTGAATTCTTCTGTGACACGCTGCAAAGTGTCCAAGATTAAGAGCCATATGTAGCAAACACTAGGAACATCATCAACCTTTTTTTTGTTTATTTTGTGATACGGTGATCTTTACAAATTTTGGTCAGTTGAAATAATGCCGATTTGCCATCCCCATTCGTCTTTTCACCTCTTCTTCGCAGTTACCGGTGTTCGAAATACGTGCCTCGAGCTCTTCTTGGAATGTCCTGAATATTTTCAAAATGTTGCGGTAGGATGTTTGCTCTATCTACTACCAAAATACAGCTCTTTGACCGATTAAGTTTAAAATCAGCTTCTTCAATGTATATTTCAATCCACTGTAAGCCAATGGTACGAGCACAATAATCAGCCTCTAAATAAAGATTTGCTTAAAAATGTATCATTTTTGCAGACTTTCCAATAATGTTTAACAAATAAAGAGCTGCGATTTTTAGTTAAAATAAGTTAGACTTAAGGCGTTAGGGTTAGTTGTTAAAAATATGTTATATTAAAATTACATGGTTTTAAAATAGTTTCAATAACAAAAACACATCATCACTTTGAAATCTACGTACAGTAGGAACATCTATATTTTAAATAAAGGATTTACGTTGGGATTTAGTTAAAGCTGCTATAATTTCTAGTTAAATTTCAAAATGGACAACCGTCAACCACATCACATATCCTAAGAGGATTTAGAATGGAAAGAAATAATTGTTCTTTCCCTCTTTTTCACATTTCTCGCCCTCATTAATTGAACGTGTGGTTTGTGCGGGAGGCACTTGACACGATTTTCACGACCTTCTTAATTGAGGGAAAATCCCCGCTCTACTTTTCTGCTAACGAATCCTTAGCTGTGAGTTTGAGGGTGATAATTAAGAGCAATGTAAAAAATTCTGAAGCGGTTTTCTTTCAGACCAGAGCACATTTTCACTAACGCAGGTCCTTTGTGCACCTTTTAGGAAACTATTTTTTTTTATTTATTCGTATTTAGTGCTAAATCTAAAAAAAATGATCTACCATTAATAATATGCTTCTATAAGATCTTTTAAAGTTCTTTTTTTAGTTTTGTTTCAAGGTAAAATAACTTCCGAATAAACTGGACTTCCTTATAACGGTATTTATTAAAAAAATCAGATTGGGGGACTTTCTATACCATTTGTTTATAGTATTTAACAAATTAACAATAATTTAAATTACACATAGTTTGCATTTTTTTAATGTTAAACCTAAAAATCATTTAATCTGTTATTGCAGTGTACCATCGGTATATAATGCTTTTTGTTAAGCTTTTTTTTATGTTTTGGTTCCCACGAAAAGGGATATCCTGTAATGCTCAGAGAACATCGTGAAACCCAAGTGAAAAAAGGTAGGAATTGGTGTTCTTCTTAAATTTCTGGAGGTTGTATACCATGGAAAACACCTCCCTAGGCAATGTGTTCCAAAGCCTCGCTATTCGTTGGATAAACGAGTCTTTGGAAAGAGATGTTCTGCAGGTCTCCAAAGTGACCACGAAGGGGTGTGAAGTCTGAACTTGACGGGTTAATCTCGAAGAAACTGCTGTTGATATTTCAGAAGAGCAACAAACTAGTCTTACAGGAAATCAGAAATATTTTTAAACAATAAATAAAACATTTCATTTTTTTTAAACCCTTGAGATAAATTCGATGTTGATTTATGGAAGTTGTATGTTTGCTATTGTTTGAATATAATTATATAATTATTGTTTTAATTGTTTAAGTATAATTGTTTATTGATAATTGTTACGTAAAGGTTTAATGAAAAAGAAACAGATACCAATATATTTTATAACCTTATACAAAGACGGTTGTTTAAAAGATTTAAAAGAGAGTCAGTATGGAATGAAAATGAATGATTCGATCGTCAAATGCCTTCTTTACGCCGATGATCAAGTCATATTAGCGTCATCTGAAGAGAAATTGCAGGCGATGGTTAATGTTATGCATAATATCCTAAAAAACAAAGGTATGAAAATAAATGTAAGCAAAGCGAAAGTAATGGTTTTTGAAAGAGAAGAAAGCATGAGAAACTGTGAAGTTCTGGTTAAGGAAGAAAGAGTTTGTGTACCTGGGTTCAAAATTTACCCGAAATAAAAACTATGACAGTGACATTGAGCGAAAATTGTTGGAAGGATAACAAATGAATGGGGCACTGCATAGCTGTATGAACAGCCAGAAAGTGTAAAAAAAAGCACATATGGCTGTGCATAGAGAAGTGTTGGTTCTTACACTTTTGCACGGTACTGAATGTTGGGTTTGGCAAAAGAAGCATGAAAATAGGATTTATGCTGCAGAGATGATTAGTCTAAGAAGTATAGCCGGAGTGACTCGGTTGGATAAAGTAAAGAATAGTGAGATAAGATAATGCTGTGGTGTAAAAGAAGATGTGGTTACAAAGATAGATAAAGGAATTCTTAGATGGTTTGGACACGTAGAAAGGATGGATGAAGGAAGATTATCGAAACAAAGGCGAGTGCGAATGGACAAGTCGGTAGAGGTCGACTTTGGCGAACATATCTCGATCAGATCAACATTGTTTTGAAGAAAGGCTAGGTCAAGAGTACTAACAACCTTCGAGCATGTAAGAGAGCACTGATGCTATAAGAAGAAGCATAAGATGTGTGTTAGAACCGTAGCAAGTGGAAGGAACGACATTATAAATAGCATAAGTAAGTCTAAACAAACTATTTCCTAAATGTCTTACATATTGGTTTATCAGATATCGAAAATGATAAATTCATACGGTTCCATTTATAAGAATATTTTACTTAATAATTTGAAAGAATAATAAGTAAATGTAAACAGAAGTAAGAAAAAATTTGAACATAGGTATAATAACAAAAAATTAATAGAAATTTTGTATTTTATAATAATAAAGAAGTATTTATCTAAATGTAATGGATTTTTTATTGGTTGCAGTCTTTTTTTTTATTATTTTTAGATATACTAAAAAATGGTTAAAAAAGAGTAAATTTTAAATTGATATGTTAATATTCGTATTCGTTTTCCACCATTGATCATTGGTAACGTGTAGTAGGTATCTTATAAATATTAAAATAGACCCTTTCAGCCTTCGACATCATTTTCGTCTCAATTTACCCGAACTGCATGAACTTTATCACCTCCTTAATGCCCTACAAGTGTTTCTTATTGAGTCTATGGCTGTCTGCATTTCATAAAAAGTGCACAACTTTCGCTGATGTTCTCATATAAATAGAAAAATACAGACGCCATCCTGAATAAGCAATTTTATTTTCATATGGGGTGGAGGAAATCAAATCAACCTGATTCGAAGCGTGACTGGGATATTATCAGAATATTATCAGATGATCTGCCTTTCGTATCGTCGCCGAAAGTCGCTCTCTTAAAGTATAACAGGAAATTTGAAGAGACGCAGATGTATTTTATTTTTATTCATAATTTAAACGTATCTGACAGACGAAACTGCAACCCTTTTTTCTTTATCTCATGAATAACAAAGCAGGAAAATTTATAACAAGCAAAAAAATTAAAACCATATCAGTATCTAACGAAAAATAAAAATACCGTTAGTAACATTTTATAAAATAAGACTGTTCGTTATCTTTTTTTTTTAAGTGGTTATATTATTATATTTGACATGCGTTGTTATGTTCTCTATTTTAATTGGTTATATTCTGATTGACATATATCATGTCAAATATCAAGTTGTGTTCAAGCAGAAAATAAAGATGTACACAAAGGGACCGTGCGCGATTTTTAGAGGCAGCACTATTGCCAAAGTAAGCGCTCTCTAGTGTTCTTTTGACAAAGATAGTGGAATCAAAACATTCATTTAAAACAACATACAATATTTATAAAAAATGAAAACAATAATAAAATACGGATTTCAACCAGTTGTCAATATTATTATACATGGGCGAAAAGGAAAAAAAATCCCATCATGTCTATGGCGTAGTTGAACAAATAATTTTGAAAGTATCATAACCTGTAAACATGTGCCACAAGCGAGTGTGTCAAATGTATATGATGTAAAAGGTTTTAAAACCTCGATAGAATTGTAAAATATATAAAAAAGGTTTTAATATTTACCTACGAAATTTTATTAACATTTTTATTTACTTAAAAATATTGTTAGAAATTATAAAGAAAAACTTTATAAAATGTTAAATTAATTAAAAAAAAATGTATGTGATAAACAAAAATAGGAATTGGAGAATTTTAAACCTGTGTCAGTATTGAGGGAATAGCATTGAAGACGCAATAAAAGTGAAAAATTATTTTTAGTAATAATCAAGCATTGTTTATAACAATTGAATATTGTTACTAACAAATGATTATTGATCATAATAATTAAAAAAAATTAAATTGTTATAAACAATTGAAAATAGCTCCAGCTTATGAAATGATAAGAAAAAGTTTGAAAGAATACGGTTGACATAAACAGAATATTGTTAATGACAATTATAATTTGTTATATCTTCTTTTTCTTCTTCAGGTGCCTATCTGGCTACCATATTGGCTAATCTAACTTTATTTACAGCTGCTCGGAATAGTTCGGTGGTTGTCATGGAGAACCAAGTTCTTAAATATTTTAGCCATGAGATTCTTCTCCTTCCGGCGCTTCTCTTTCCTTTCACTTTCCCTTGTAATATGCACTGCAAGAGATTATATCTGTTTTCATTTCGCATATTGTGACCTAGATATTGTATTTTTTTTGTTTTAATTATATTTATGATTTCTTTTTCTTTTGACATTCTTCTAAGGATTTCAATGTTAGTTACATGATCTGTCCATGATACCCTAATCATCCTTCTATAGAGCCACATCTCGAATGCTTCGATCTTTTTCGTCATTGCTTCTGTCAGTGTCCATGACTCCACTCCGTATAGTAACACGGAAATCACATAGCAGCGTAACATTCTTAGTTTTGTGTTCATGGTTAGGTCTCGACTTTTAAAAACTGCTGACATTTTAATGAATACATTTCTGCTCTTTTTAATTCGGCTTTTAATTTCTTGCGAGTGGTCCCATTGATCATTTATGATGGTGCCGAGATATGTATATCTGTCGACTCTTTCAATTGTTCCACCCTCTAATCTTAGTTGTAAGGTGGGAACGTTGTTCTTGCTTATGATCATATATTTAGTCTTATCCATGTTAATATCCAGTCCATATTGGTGGCTACTGGTTGTTAGTCTATCCATTAGTTGTTTCAGGTCTTCCATATTATCGGTAAATATTACTGTATCATCAGCGTATCTAATGTTATTCAAGCGCTGTCCATTTACCAGAATTCCTTCTTGTGCATTGTCCAAGGCTTCTCTAAATATGTGTTCGGAGTAAATATTAAATAATAGTAGCGACAATATACATCCCTGTCTTACTCTACGTAAAATTTTAACTGTCTCAGTTTGGTCGTCTTCCACTCTCACACTTGCTATCTGGTTCCAATACAGGTTTATGATTATTTTTAGATCTTTATCATCTATACCTGTCTTTTTCAAAATTTCTATTATTTTGTAATGTTGAACCCTATCAAATGTTTTTCCATAGTCCACAAAACAGGCATGAATGTCACAGTCCATATCTCTGCTTCTATGGACGAGGACTTGTACACTAAATAAAGCTTCTCTTGTCCCGACTGCGTCTCTAAATCCGAATTGCGTGGACGCTATATTTTCTTCGCCTGTTTTATATATTTTTCTGTGTATGACTTTTAAGAATATTTTCAGTAGGTGGCTCATAAGACTTATTGTTCTATATTCCTCGCACTTTTTGGCTCCCGACTTTTTTGGTATAGCTATGAACTCCGATTTAAGCCATTGCTGCGGGATAATACCTGTGTTGTATATACGATTAAATATCTTGGTCATCCATTTGATTCCCTCGTCGTCCATAAGTTTTAAGAATTCAGCTTAAAAATTATCTGGCCCTGGAGCCTTGCCATCTTTCATTTGCTTTATTATGGTTCTTACTTCTGCACTTAAGATATTTGGCCGGTTTCTGCTTCTATTACGGGTGGTTCTGGTCTTTCATCTTAGAAAAGTTGTTCGATGTATAACTTCCACGTGTTCTTAATTTCTTTCTTGTCAATGAATATCTTTCCTTCGTTGTTTATGAGTTTATTTGTCTGTTTTGTTTTATGTCTTCCAGTGGCTTCTTTTATTTTTCGATGTACGTTGAAGATGTCGTGTTTCTCTCGGAGAAGTTCTATTTCTTCACATTTTTCTCTAATTTCTTTTTCTTTCGCTTCTCTTATTTTTTATTTTATAATTTTTTGCGTTCCATTATATTGTTCCATATCTACGTTCTTAAAACTTCTTCTCTTTTCCATCAACTTTAAAATTTCATCAGTCATCAACGATTTTTTCTTAGTTGTGTCATCTTTCTTCAGTTTTTCTTTTTTGATTTTCCCTACTGTATCGTTCAATCTATTTATTTCTTCTTCTATATTTCTACTATCTTCCGATGCTATGAATCTTTCAGCTAATTCCTTTTCCATTTCTGTTTTTACATTAGTTGTTATATACAATTTGAAATCGTTTTGTTTAATTATTTTAATAATAATAATTATAATTACAAAACATGGTATTTTTTGTTTCTTTTTACTGGGAAGTTAGTCGTGGAACCTCTCGGGTCACACCCTGACCATTGATATTTTTTATAATGACATAGCAAAAGAAATATTGTATTGGCGAGGAGCTTTGATTAGGTTTATTAAATAGTGCTTAAAAAAAATTTGCCTTAGTCTTGTTATTTTTCGTCTGACTATTAACTGTATTTTTTTTTACTGTAAAGATAATTGTATCGTCTGCGTATAGTTTCTTGTACAGTCAGTCTTCTTAATTATTATAAATATCTGCTTTATTGTCTATGGCATAGTTTTTAATATATTTTAAATAAATAATAAAAAAAAGTTCTTTTTTGTCTATACTTCTTGTACAAGTGACAAAATTTAAAAAAAAAATTCCAATTGATTCTTTTGTCAGCTCTGTATATAGGGTAATTCATTGAGAATGGGCAATTTTTGAACTGGAGATACTACACACCAAAATAGGGCGAGTGAGCTTAACATGTCTTATACAAATGTTGCAGGTTTACGAAATACAGGGTATTTAATGTTGGAATTTTAATTTGAAATTTCTTAATAATTTTTTGATTTTAAGCAGCATCGTCTTAAAAATTGGCAACTTTATAATTTTTGGCATGAAAATTACTAATTTTATGCTTAATTTAGCACTATTCATACAGGGCGTTAGTTACACCCTGTTACTTAGGTAAATTACAACATATCTTTTTTGCCTAACTAATTATGGCTAAAATGACTAAAAAATCTAAGATGCAGTTCAATTTTGAATAAAAAAAGTACTCTTGTTTATTTCATGTAACTCTATCAGTTTTTGAGTTATCTGCATGTTAAACATTCAATGAATTTTGTTTTTTGTGAAATGAGTTTATTCCTTTAAATTACTACTATGCGGTGTAACAACAGTAAAGACAACAAATAACAATCAGTAACAGTAATAAAAGAAAAATTTAAAGTTAATGCTCAAAGTGCCCGCCTTCCACTTCAATACACTTTGTAAGGCGTCTCCTTAAAGATATTTGAATATTAAATAACATTTGTCGATTATTTTTAATAATATTAGCAGCTTCTTGAATTTTCTGTCGTAATTCTTCGATGGAATTTATTAAAATAAAAAAAATAATTAAGAAATTACAAATTAAAAATCCAACTTAAAATACCCTGTATATGGTTAACCTGCAACATTTATATAAGACATGTTAAGCTCAATCGCCATATTTTGGTGTGTAGTATCTCCAGTTCAGAGATTGCCCATTCTTTATGAATCACCCTGTAAATACTTTAACGTTGCAGAATCTGAAAAAGCTAAACACTTCCGATTTCACGAATCAAATAAAAAGGTCTTACAGTCTGCAGTGTCCCCTTTCAAAAATTACTGCAACATCTGCAGTATTACTTCTGCAGTCAACTCTTTTATATGCTTTACAATAAATCGCTTGGTATTCCTGGCGCATTCGCCAAACGTTTGGATTGAATCACTGAATTACGTTGCCCGATATGGCATTCGTTCCATTTGTTGGGGTAATTTTTCTGTTTAATATTTTGCATTGCAATTTAGTGACATCGACTAAATTACATTTTAAATAAGCAGCATTCAGTTGGTTGAATTTTAATAGCTTGCGAAATGTTTTTATGTGAATCAAATAGGAAAGATACTATTTAAAGATAATATTTATGGATATTTTTTGAATAGACTGTTACATAAATGTAAATTAAGGACCATTGCAACGTTTTTTGTTTTAATTCATATTCATTTTTAACAATAACTACGAATTAAAAATGACTTGAAACAGAACGTACCTATTTTAATCCACCAATCAGCGTCCAGGGACTTATAAGTTATAGTTATAAAAATTACTTTGTTGTGAAAATTAATTACATTTTTCAAATAAAAATGAAAGTCGGGTTTATCAAAGCAGACTCCAGGAGTCTACCAAAAGTTAGTGTCGACATAGTTGTAACATTTGATGTCAAAAATGCAGAGTTTTCAGGTGTAGAAATGAAAAGGATTAAACTACTGCGGTATGTATAAATCACAGTGACCTTTATTTTTTATTTAGTAGCTTCTACATATAGCAATTTTTTTCAGTTATTGATGTTTTACGATTTCCTACATCGACTCGCTCAGGTGTTAATTCCGTTGGGGTATTTTTATTTCTGATTAAACTATTTTTGATTGTGTATAATAATATAAAGCCACCTTTACACTCTTATCAGTGGATGTATTAATATTTTAAAAACCATGTGTTGCTGTGATAAGTGAAAACTCTAAAGTTGGATCTGGTGTATTTTTAATAATCTCAAGAATTTCATGTTTTCCTTCAAAATTTTTAAACTCTATCCAATTTTCTCCAAATCAAAGTGGTCTTTATAGCATCAAATAATAGTATTTGAAGAATAATTGTCATCCCTCTTCGCAGCTTGAAACCTTTTTTTTTTAATTTTAAATAAGAAGGTTCAGTTAAAAACAATTTATTTTAAAACTTCTTCGGCGATAAACATAAGTGACGTCATTGGAACTGTAGATTTCTTTTCGCGCGAAAATTTAAACTGACAGATTCAAACCGCTTTTTTTGCAATAATTCATAGTATTTTAATTTTTTAGTATACTTGTGGTCTATTCCACTTGAAATTCTTAACATTAGATTACATTACATTACATTTTTGCAAACGGGCCATTAGCCTAGGCACCTATGTCACCTAGATCTTTGATCCTCTGTGACTACCGGCATCAGAATTTTAGTCATCTCTTCAGATGACGCTAATATGACTTAATCATCGGCGTAAAGAAGGCATTTGACGATCAAATCATTCAGTTTCAATCCATACGCACTCTCTTTCAAATATTTTAAACAATCGTCTATGTATAAGTTAAACAGCCATGGCGAAGCCACACATCCCTGTCTTACACCTTTTTTAATGTTAAACCAGTCCGTGCAGGCTCCGTTTAACACAGAGGGTTGAATCCTCGTAAAGTGATTTCAGTGCTCGTATTAAACTACCGCTCACCCCATACATAGACAATGTCGACCACAATTCAATCCTCACCACTCTTTAATAGGCCTTTTCCAAGTATATAAAAGCGCAATAGATCTTCTGACTTCTAGCCAACAATTTTTCCACTATACCTAGCAATGAAAAGACCTAATCCATAAATCTCCTTCCTCTTCTAAATCCTGCTTGCATCATCTTCTTGGTTTTAGTCGTTACTTTTTTAATAAATATTTTTGTATACAGTTTGCCGACTATGCTGAGTAAACTTATACCTCAGTAGTTCTTACAGTCCTGCGAACCTTTTCCCTTGTAAAGCGGCACGATATCGGCCTTGCACCAGTCGTCTGGTACGCTACTACTCCTCCAACAAAGGTTAAAAAGGCGGTACAGCAGACTAGCTACCATGTTTTGTGCAGCCTTCAGCATTACAACTGTTATCCTGTCATACCCAGCATCTTTACCCAATTTCATACTGTCCAACGCCTCCACAATTTCTGTCGTACTAATTTCACTTTCATTGTTCAAATCGGTTTTTCTTAAAACGCTGATATAGAGACCAGATAAGAGCATCATTTTTTGGTAAAACTGTCATATCGTATCAAATTGGCGATGACAAAAAAGTTATAAAAATATCGATGATGGAGAATGAGGTTTTGCTTTCTATGCTCAACCATGAGGGTTTTAATATTTCCATCAGTTTTCTGGTTCACTGTGTCAGAGTCTTTTATTTTTTGCACTTTTTCTTCTCTTATATTTTTGATCAAAATTCCAATAAAACAACTTATTTTTATCACATTTTTAATCTTACAAAATCCAAAACGTAACAACAAAAACAGAATAAGTCCAAGTTAGTAATTATTTTAAGTTCAAAAAGACCACATTTTCACAATGAGGTTTTTTATATTTATATTGAGACTTAAAGTATGTACCTCATTTCGAGACAACTTAAAAACGTTCGAGAGTGAAACATCAACAACTTCTTACGAGAGTATACCATCAACGACTGCTTTTGATAGAATAATTCTTAAAAAAAAACCTACTTACTTTGTTATGAATCCCATAATCAGAACCTAACCAAATTTTTATTAAACTGCCGTTGAAGTACATCCTTTCCAATAAAAAAGAATCATCGAAATCGGTTGGCGTGATATTGAGTTATTTGTCCATTCGTCGTGCACATACTTAGTTGCAAATTTAAGACTTATATGGTTTTCTCATGGATGGTATTATCAGAACTAGACCAAATTAAAATGGGACTACACGGGAAACACCAGCTTTCAAATAAAAAAAAGATTTATCAAAATCGGTTTACCCAGTCGATAGTTCTGAGGTTACAAACATAAAAAAAATACAGTCGAATTGAGAACCTTCTCCTTTTTTGAAGTCGGTTAAAAATAGCCTGCACTACAACATCGTCTATATTAAATTAATATTAAACACATATCAGCGTTGAATTTTGTGACAGCAAATTTTTGGTAGGATTAGGTTAGGTTTCATGTGAGTGGGGCGTGGTCGCCCCTCCACCGCGACCCTTAGTAGGTCTATTGTGGCTCACCCCTAGAGGCTACAGTTCACCGCACAATCCAGCCCTTCTTACGAAGTTTATGGTTGTATAGGGTGAGATTTTTTTAAAATCGGTAGGTTCTAGGTTAGTGTAACCAAATATGTTGAACCTTATTCTTCCCAGGCCGGGCATGAACATAGTATATGTTCAGCAGTTTCGTCTTCCACACAGCAGAACCGACAGTCCGTTTGTTGGTTCAGATCTATCTTTCTGAGGTGGTATCTTAGACGACAGTGTCCCGTAAGCAGTCCTGTTAGAATACGCAGGTCATTTCTGCTCCATTCTAGGATCTGCTTAGTTGTGTTTCTCGAGGGTTGTAACGGTAAAAATGCCTTCGAGTGGGTTAGCCCTGGTATGTCGGACCAGTACGTGAGTATTTTCCTCTCCGCCCAGTCCGAAATAATTGTTTTGGCGGCTCTTGTGGTGACTCCAAAAACCGGGTGTCGGCTTTTTCGTTTCCTTCCACCCCCTGGTGCCCAGGTACCCACAGTAGGGTCACCCTGTTGTTCGCACCAAGGTACTCTAAGGATTCGATGCAATTCCATACAAGTTTAGAATTTATCTTGTTGGAGCTCAGTGCTTTTAAAGCAGCCTGGCTGTCTGATATTATATTTATGTTTTTGTTTGCTAGAGGTCTGTTGGTCAACTCTCTTGCACACAATTCGATAGCGAATACGTCAGCCTGAAAGATTGTGGCAACATTTTTGGGTAACAAGATAACAATTTAAATGTGATGCCATCTAAGAATTTCGGATCGTCTTGAAATGGGTTGCAAACAACAACAATCAAATACCGCTCCAAAACGAGCCACTAATGACTTAAATCTTAAACACGCAGTTTGAAATAAGACAAATAATATCACGTAACAGAAATCCGTTTTACAGTTATTGAAATTAAACCGATATAAGAGCGCCATCTTTAAAAAGCCCTAGCTCACTTGGCAAGATTTTTGGATAAATTGATTTAAGTCAAATCGACATAAAGTGAGCTGTAAATTTTGCAGTGTTTTTTTGGACACCTTGTACAAACAATAAATTTCTATTAGGTAAACAAATGTGATAATGAAGACTTTATTAATAGCTTATTAGCTATCTTAAAATTAAAAAACTTTCTACAGATTCGTTGCACGTTAAACGACGTTTTCCATTTAGCTGGGAAAATAAACAACTTTCCTTTATTCCCTCGTTACTGCGGCCAGTGGCCTTAATAACTGGAATACGGCCGAGTAAATCTTTATAAATATCTCGTAATTATAACATATAGATCGTAATTAAATTGCGTTCTACATCTAAGGACTACGAGGATAAGGACGAGCATTCTCGGCTTTGGAAGTTAGTCGGTCGGAAAACCGGAAAACTCGCACGTCACAAGGATATAAATCGACATCAGTTGAGTTGAAAGTACAGAATGTCTCGACAAAATCTTCGCTTTGCTATCCACTGCACGTTACATATATGTTTGTCATGTGTCTAAGCTTATTACAAATCTTTTGAGCAATTTAGCTTAAAATTTTTATTTATTACGATTTAAGTTTATGCCTAACTCATAATATTTTCTTGGAATTGCTTCGGTTACCTTTTAGTAAGAAAGTGCCATCAGAAAATACTGTTAATTTCCAGTATGTAGATGTCGGAGATGAATTTCTTGGAAAACGACCAAAATTGATTATAAAAATGTATAAAACTGATCTTTAAAGTACCAGTTAATTCCGCTGCATGTTAATCTATACTATAGAAATATGTGGGTTGATTATACATCAGAAAACAACTACACTCCTGGCTATATGCTTACGACGAGCATTGAATTACATCTGATAAATAATCGTGCATAATCCCATTTCGGGTGATATACAGATGCTTGAAAGGTAAAAGAAAGAATTATTAAATTTATCCATTCGAAGTGACCACCTTTGAATTGGTTTCGGTGTGTTGCCTCTCACCAGACTCCCGCGCTTCGCCGTCAAAAATTTATATACCGACGCTACTGCCTGAAGAGTTCGAGAGGGTTCCAGGTCTCGATATGACGTGACGTTTCTGGACTGTTCTACTAATTGGCTGTGACGTCACCGTACCGCCCAGCTCGTTACGTAACATATTCCAGTGGCGTATCGCAAAATACTGTGAACAACATAATTAAAGAGTATCGTGAGATATAGTCCTTCTAAAATACACACCAGCACATTTAATTTTCCATGCATATTTTGGGGTAAGCAAGAAATGTTGCTCATTGATTTGAAAATTCAAAAAGGCTAGTGTCAGTTGTACCTACATCATAATGATTGACAAAACATAAATTTACCAAGCAGATAAGGAAACTTGTGCACACATACTGTGTAACTGCAAAAGTTTGACAAGGCTAAGGTTTTTTTCAAAAAGAAGGGAAAAGCCACAACCTTTTTAATGTATGGAGGATATGAGGTCCTTTTAAATTTTTCACGAATATTTGGTGTAAAAAAGAAATGTTACTGATTGTTTCGGAAGCTCAAAAATGCCAATGTCAATTGTAAATTATAAAATTTTTAATGTATTTGCACTAATTTAAAATTAAACAATAATTAACTGCTTCAAGCACCTAAAGATTAACCAATTCGTTTTTAAAACCCATGTCGCAACGATGGCTTCAAAGGATCATCCAACATTTATTGTTAAATGCTTAGCAAAAATTTTTTTTTGCAAGATTTTATTGATGAAATTAAAAAATAAACCACCAATCAGTCAAATGTTATATTACTCTTTATCACACAGAATAAAAAACGAAATTCGTCGACAGTGACTTTCAGCTCATAAAGATTCTTTTAAAGCTAACTTTTACCTTCAAATATAAAAATTGTTTTAAACACATGCAAGAGCCTTATGATTTGGATGCAGAGCGTTCAAGGCAGGAAAATATTGGGGAAAACCTTTATCCAGCAGTGGATGCAAAGGGCTGAGTGATGATGATAACTTGCAAAATGAAAAAATTGTTTCAAACACATGCAAGAGTCTTATGATTTGGATGCAGAGCGTTCAAGACAGGAAAATATTGAGGAAGGCCTATATCCAGCAGTGGATGCAAAGGGCTGAGTGATGATGATAACTTGCAAAATGAAAAAATTGTTTTAGACACATGCAAGAGTCTTATGATTTGGATGCAGAGCGTTCAAGACAGGAAAATATTGAGGAAGGCCTATATCCAGCAGTGGATGCAAAGGGCTAAGTGATGATGATAACTTGCAAAATGAAAAAATTGTTTTAGACACATGCAAGAGTCATCAATGATGCATCACAGCAATTTTCATCTTCTAAGGAAAGACTGTTTTAAAAATGTCACCTAAATAAAAAAATTGTTTCCAACACATGCAAGTGTCTTCTGATATAAATGTCAATGACATAATTGCTACTGTGGGATGATTTTGTTGAAGCTTTTATTTTAGAAATATAGAACACATGCTTATGACTTATGTTTTTTTATGACTTTAATGATGTATCGACGGTAATTTCATTCGCTAAAGAAAGCCTTCAAAAACTATTTTTTATAAATTTTACTTACAAAATAAAAAAATTGTTTTGAACACATGCAAAAGTCTTATGACATGAATGCCAACGACATAATTACTACTGTGCTATGATTCTATTAAAGCCTTATTTTGAATATATTTACTTTGAAATAAATTTTTTTTGGAGCTCGTGCAAGAGTTCTATCCTTTAAATAAATCCTTTAAAAACTATATTTTATAAATTTTACCTTTAAAATAAAAAAAATGTTTCGAACTCATGCTAGAGTCTTTTGACATCGAGGAAGCAACAATATCAGTTTACACTACTAAAATACATATTGCAGAGGTTTTAATACCGAGAAGTGTTCTAGGACAGTCTATATATACTTTAACGGATGTTGCATGAAAGTAATTATGGGCAACTCCTCAACTCTCTCTTTCTCTCTACTGAACACGACTCTTGACTGTTTTGCGACAAACACATATACACTGGATCACCGTGAGTGGGAATTTATCGAGGGGAAGATATTCTCGTATTTCCATTCAGCGTGATGAGTCAATAAGGCCGTCGGTCCATTTGTCATACGAATCCCACTTCTAATTTGAATACGTGGAATAATAGAAGGCGCAGATATATATCATCTTTATGTATCACCTCTTAATATACATACATAGCTGACACTACAAACACCAAATAAATAGCTCCCGAAAAATAGTTAACCATGAAAGAAGATTTTAGTAGCGATAAAACCATTTACAACGTAACGAGAAGTGATTTTGGATAAACTTTTACATGGTAGAGTTGGGAAAATCTCTATTTTCGAAGGCAGCTTCATTATCGTCTTCTTCTTATTTTAAGACAATGTCTTGTCTTTTTCAAAGCTGTAGCCTAAGTTGTGACTCCGATGTCCAGCTTTCGAACCATCGTTTGAGGAGTCTTCCTGGAGGTCTACGGTTGGTTGGTTTCTCCTCTTTTGTAATTTCGGGGGTAGTCGATTATCAGCCGTTCTGTCAACATGGTCTCTCCATACTCGTCTTCTTATTCTGGACCATCTTACAATGTCTGGAATTTCACATTGGGCTTTGATATTGCTGCTTCTCACTCTGTCTCTAAGCGTTTTGCCCGTAATTGATCTTAGCTCTTTATGTCGGTTGTTCTTAGCAGTTGTTTAATAGCGGCTCTTTTTGCTCGTGTTTCTGTGGTGTAGGTCATAATGGGTCTTAAACACGTCTAGTAAATTCGCGTTTTGCCTCCGTATTATGTCCCGGAGATATCCTGGTACCATAGCTGCCGCTGTTTGTGTTCGGACTTTTACTTTAAGGTTTCTATTACTTGTGATATTAACGCCTAGGTATTTGAAAGACGATCTGTTATACACTTTTATTGTTGATCGCTAACTTACACCTTCTTGGTTCTCTTGATATTGACAAAGACTTCGTTTTCTGGAAAGAGATCACCATGTTTAATTCCTTTGCAACTCTTTCGAATCTATGAAGTAGTTTCTGCAGATTATCCCCATCTTCCGATATTATCACCGCGTCGTCAGCGTAGCAAATTATTTTAAATTCTTTCTTGCCCAGTTTATATCCTTTCCCCGCGGATTTTACTTCCATGATGATCTGATCCATTGGGCCATCAAAGAGTATTGGGCTTAGACTACTTAGTACGGAAATTTAAATACCTAGGCTGCTACTTGAATGATAAGTGGGACCCGGAGGTGGAGATTAGGTGCCGTATAGAACAAGCGAGAGCCGCATTCTTATGTCTACGTAAGTTTTTAGTTGACCACCGACTAGACATTAAATTAAGACTCAAGATGACCAAATGTTATGTGTAGCCTGTTCTTTTATATGGCATGGAAGCGTGGACTCGTAAGGCTTCGTCAATTAACAAGCTCGAAGCATTTGAAATGTGGACCCTCGAATGATTAAAATATCATGGGTTGAGCGAGTCAGAAACGAAGAAGTCATTAGAAGAGTAAAACTTTTTTTTTTTGGTGTTGGGAGAAATCTTCTAAAGACCCTGGGAAGATGTCCCAAGTTGCCGGATTAAACCGTCCATGTTTCAGTATCTAACTAGAAGTCAGACACTATCCACTCAAAACTAAGGGAGCCATGTCCAATCGCCTACCTGCTAAAACCTACCACCGTTGTTCATTTCGTACACCCGGGACTGGTTCTATTTGAACGAAACTTCGGATGTAGAAATGTAGTCCTCAGATCATGTTCACATCCTATCCGTATTTTTAATCTTTTAATTGTCTCCCGATAGCCTCTCCATGCTTTTCTTAGTCTTGATAATCTGGGTTATTATGTCATGGGTTTTATTGTACTCATGCGCAGTGTTTGTGGCCTTTCTTATAATATTTCTTGGGGTAATTTCTCCCAGCAACATTTGTAGCTGCCTCCATTGGTTGACAAAGATACTGCAGTGACAGACGCGTCGTCTAACACTCCGCATATTCTACAGAGGTTATCTGCTGTTTTCTGAATTATGTATGTGTACGACCGAAAAGATCCATGGCCTGTTAGAACTGGGTGAAGAAATAGTTGGTTTTTTTTAATTCACATTTATGCCATGATATAACATTTGGAATCAGTGTCTTAGTCCATTGCGCTACATTGACTTCTCTCTGAAGAGCAAAACTGGAAGACAGAGAACTGTTCGAAACAATCAAAAAGAAGAAAATCGCATATTTTGGACACATAATGAGAGGCGACAGATATGAGTTTCCACGGCTAATATTAGAAGCGAAAATTGAAGGAAAAAGAGGTGTTGGTCATAAGAAATTATCTTGGTTGCGCAACATCCGACATTGGACGGGAATTAAAGACTTTGCATTACTTCGAGACGCTGCAAAAAACAGATATATATATATATATATATATATATATATATAGAATATGGGGGACGCCTACGTAGTAACGACTGCATGGCACTTTAAGAAGAAGAAGGGCTTAGACTATCCCCTTGCCTGATTTCTGTCGAGAGTGGTATCTTGTTGGAAAGCATATTGTTTGCTTTTATAAAGGTGCTATTTTCGATGTTCATTTTTTTAATGATATCAATTGTTTTGGGATTCAATTCATTATCGTCAATTTTTTTGTAATGCTTTTATTGTTCTATGACAAAATATAATTGAAAGGTATGTAGCAGAAGCTTCCGATGATATTAATTTTAAGAATAATTTTTAGCAACGAGAAACGAGGAAAGAATCAGTAGAGAGTAATTAACAAAAGCAAAATTTAATATTCTCTGTATTATATTACCTGTTAGTTGATTTTTCGCTGATAAAAAAAGTTCATTATAGAAGATTTAGACATTTAGTCCCAACGATAAAATTTTATCTTTCTGGAGAGTATAGCAATTACAACAAAAGAACAAGAATTATGAAAATAATAACCTCCAATTAGCAAGACGCAAAGTACAGGACTTAATCCTATTAAAAAACAAACCGCAACCAAAACTTTTATAATAATTTCAGCTTTGCATTCTTATTAGGGCAATTATGATACTTCACCTCATTCGTACTTAGGCAGGGGGTTATTATCGTGAGGATTATAAGAGGGTGGCAACGGACATCTTTTTTTACGAATGTAGGATTGTTACAGATCCGTACTGACCGAAAAAAAAGGATAATAATAATATTCACATGGTAGATAACAACAGTAGTTTAGGTTATAAGACTGGTAGTTGACCTATTACCTACAGTACTAAATGTTTTACGGACGAGGCGACGCAGGAGCTTGTTTTTATAATCTTTGTTAAAATGTATATCTAATTTTAAAAAATCATCATCATCATCAATAGCCGTTTTGAGTCCACTACTGGACATAGGGCTCCTGTAGATCATTCCATTGCTTCCGGTCTTGAGAACTTTGCATCCAGTTGTGCTGGATGCGCATGATGTCGTATCGTTGGGGGACGTCCTCGGTTTCGATATGCCTCGTGTCTAGGTCTCCATTTTAGGATTTTCTTTGTCCATCTTCCATTTCTGACTCTGGAAACATGGCCCGCCCAGTTTCATTTCAGCGCTTCATTTCATCGCTCTCTGTGCTACTTAAGTTTTTTTTATTACCTTCCTGGTAAGGGTCATTGTTTCTGCTCCATATGTTAGAAACCGAAGCACACACTGATCAAAGACACACGGGAATATCCGATTTAAAGACATCGTTGTTTTTTGTAAGCTGCTCATGTCAGTCCTATTCTCCTGTTTAATTTTGCGGTCTGGTTGTCTCTTTCCAATTTAAGCTGGTGACTTAAATATTTATAGGCATACACTTGTTTTATTTGCGTGTTTTTGGCCAATACAAGGTTGGTCATGTATTGTGTTTTAGAGAAGTTAATTTTTAGGCCAACTCGTGCACAAGATCTCTAAAGGTCCTGAAGAACTTGACATGCATGATCTTCCCGGTATGTAATAAGGACTATGTCATCTGCACCGGGCTGGATTTAGTGTTCTGGAGGTCTCGGAGCAGCAATGGAGTGGAGGCCCCCTGGCCTCAAATTATTTTCCAAATAAATTAAACGATTTTTTTCGTCCGAGTTTTTCAATAAATAATTTATAGTTGTTTACTAGTGTTTACTAGTTGGAAATTAATTTTTTTTCCCAAAGTCTTTATTGTGGGGGCCACTCCTTTGAGGAGGCACCGGGTCTGTATCCCCGGATTTCCTCCCCAAAATCCGGCTCTGCATCTGGAAACCTTAAGTTGTTCAGATAGTTCAGACAGTTTAAAAAATATTAGTTGGAAAACTAACAATCGTATCATCGATGTTATAGCCATTGATTTTGCTTGTCACTGTCTAATAAATATATTTGTTTTGTATTAGGAAGATTTCGGAGGAGAATAATAAATCTTCAAATAAATATTTGTCCAGGTGCATTTTTATAGTTGGCTATGACTTCGTTCTCATTTTTTGTTTCTTTGAATTATGACAGTTACCTTTGTTGTAAGTCTTAAAAATCTATTAATAGCACGGCCGTAGCAGGAAAACAATTTTGGAGTAGTTTGGCTTAGTGGAACAGTAAAAAACAAAATTGTTTTAATACAATAAAGAAAATGTTGTTACTTATCATACGCATTTATTAAAAAACTACTCTTCTAGCTTTCTTTGCAGCGAACAAATCAATAACCTCCTCGGTGTCGATGTCAATTCTGCGAAGGATTGACATTAACGCCAAACCGTTTAGTCTTTCCTGGCTTGTGAAGTTTTTTAAATAGGTTTTAAAGCGTTTTAGAGAAGAGAAAGTTCTCACAGGGGTACATGTGAAAACAGGCAGTGTCACCAAGATCTTTAAAAGTTTCTAAATTTTTGGAAATAAGGACTGGTTGCATTATCCCAGAGCTTCAATAGTTGATCTAGTTCAAATTTTTTCAGCCATTTTATCCGCCACATGTCTAATTTATCTTTTACAAAGTCCCATTCAAAATATTTTTTATAAAGCTCAATGTAGTTTTCTTGATTTTTATTATTAATTTGTCCTTTGCAACACACACACGGAATTAAAATGTTAAAAGATGATAATTTGAAATCATCCAAAAGTGGAATCATAATAAAAATAACAGTAAAAGAGAATTTTATTTGTAGTGATTAACTATTATGTTGTGTATAATATAACAATAGAAAGAGACAGGCGCACTGTATATAACTGTAGTCCCATTAATACTTACTTAAAAAATAATTTTTTATTTCGGGGGAATCAATTTCCCTTGATCCCCTCCTATTTGGCAAAGGCTTTGATTAATAGGTATTATTATATCCCCGTTTTTTATTTTAAAAAAATTGTGCTTAGTTTGTTTATTTTGTACACAATTTAGTTATATTAATAAATATCAATGTCATTAAATGTTCTTTATCGACTTACTCGCGATTGTACATTAGAAGCGGATGATAAAATTTTTTTCCGAAAACCCTTTTAGACCCTTCTGTCAAGTTTAATACCTTTCTAACAAAACAAAAATCGAATTGCCTTAAGGTATTATAGATTTAATAATAATGTGAATTTAAACGTTTGCTCGTGGATATATTTCATCCCACACATTTACCATTGATGAGTGAAAAAGTTCTCAAACAATTTGAAGGGTATATTAAAGTTGTGTTATTAAATAATTATTGCTGTATCTAATACATTTAAAAATAAATTGTTAATGTATTACACATTTTCCGAAAAATGGCTATTTAAATTTTTTTATTTCTTATATTTTAAAACCAAAAAATGTAAAGTTAAAACTAAAAAAGATTTGCTTCCTAATAACAATAACAAGGTGCGTTTTTAGGTAACACATTATAGTATCAGATTAATATAATGTTTGATTAACCGGCTGTAAATCAGTAGTTTTACTATACTCTGTTTAATATTAAGAAAGAAAGAGAGTAATAAACCATAATAATATGCTTGCAAAAACCTTACAGGGCGGTCAAAATAATTTTCTATAAGTTTCTATAAGCATTAACATTGTAAGTTAGATCCTTGAATTATTTTTTTGCTTGTCTAGCTCTGTAAAATGCCGGAATACAATAGAAGTAAGCTTCCATAAGCGACTATATTGGCAGACATAGGAGTGCATTTGGGCCAGGCAGTCTAGTAGCTATATTAATTTGAGAAGATCCGGATTACCCTAAAATGAATTGAGTCACCCCATGAAAACTTTTAAAGGAAATAGGTTTTCGATGGAAAAAAAACAGTAGAAAATATGTCTTAATTGACAGGAGTGATATTATAGTATGGCGAATGCATTATTTGATAAGTATAAAAAAAGCAGGACGGGAAAAAGTCAATATGTTCTATTTGGATCCATACGACCTAACGAGTGTTAGTGTATCCCCAATAGACAAAACAAATTAATCTAGTAATTAATTATAGCTGTAAGAAATAGTAATCACTGGATTGCTGTCGAGCATGTCAACTGAATTGTATTATTACACAATTTGCTTTTTTTTTTTTATAAAAATAGTCGCAAAAAGGGTAGACCTATCGTGTGGGCCGCGGACGGCCCGCACTGCGACTATTAGAAGGGGAAGGGATTATAGAAAGGAAATGATTGTGGACACGCTTTTTAAAAAGTTGCAGGTTGCATGGAAAAACTGATTTTGGAAGCTTATTCCATTCCGTAGCAGCCCTGTAAAAGAAGGATTCTTGATGAAGATTGGTCCTTGTAGTGTCAAGCTTGAGAGTAAATGTGTGTGACTGATCAGCGTGCCGAGTTCTTCAGCCGAATGTGGCCAATGGTGGCACAAGAGTTTTTATTTCTCTGGAGCATCTGCCATGGAAATATCTGTAGAGCAATGACTGGTCTGCAACTCTTCTTCTATGTTCTAGAGGGTGAAGGGTATCTGTGAGAGTTGAGCTGTTTATCAAGCGAATGGCTCTTTTCTGAATGGAATCTAGAAGACGAAGAGAATGCCTTGGTGCTGAACCCCAAATGTGCGAGCAATACTCCAGTATAGGTCGGATTTGTGCCTTGTACGTCGTCAACAGTTGATCAGGAGTAAAAAACTTTCTGGCTTTCCACAGAAAACCTAGCCTCTGGCTTGCCGACTTTGCGATGTTAGCAACATGGTCATGCCAAGACATATTATTGGACACCGTGACTCCCAAAATCGAGATGGAGGGACTTGGTTCAAGGGTATTTCCGGACATTGTGATGGGATGATTTGAGGAATTCACTTTCTTGGAAAACGTGGCACTTTGTGTTTTTTGGGCGTTGAACTGAACAAGATTGTTGGTTCCCCACTCGACGATTGCTTTAAAATCTCTATTGATGGAATCAACCTGCTTATTATAATAATTATTATAGATTGCAAATAAATGGGACAAATAAAAAAAATATATATTTTATTTAGACGAAACGTTAATTTTGGCAAGACGAAACTTTTATAAGTAAACGAGATGCCGTTGTAAAATGTTTGTCGAATAGTTTAAATCCACCCACCGATAAAGGACGTACCTACATACTGGAGGTGTTAATGGTTGTGTTCAAGAAGGTTGTTAATCAAAGCGCACCAGTGACTATCACAAGGATATGAAGGCTGATATTTCGAAGAATGGTTCCAGTTAATGACAGATTTACTTACTTATAACTGTATGATAATAATAATTAATGCCAGCTATCATTCGAGACTTGTTGACCAACTACCGTATACACAATGGCGTAATCAAATTATGTAAGTTATATAAAGATAGTTATAAAAAAATTGTAGCTGTCGAAATAGCTAGAAAACGTGGAATGACCATACTTTGCTTACCTCCATACCACTGCAAACTTAATCCAATCAAGTTAGTATGGGCACAGAGAAAGGGAAAAATACTACTTACATAATTGCTGAGGCGAAACAATTATGTTTGGAGGCTGTCAACAACGTAAAACCTAAAAATTGGAAAAAATTTATAACGCACCCCATTAAAATTGAAGAAGCAATGTGGGAATTAGACAACATTCGTGAGGAAACACTTGAACCAATTATAATTAATGTTGGTGATAAGAGTTTTTCATTCGAGTCTGTCTAATGGTGACTAATTTTTGCATTTGTATAATTTTTTATTCATTTAAGGAAACTAAAAATATTGTCACTTGCGAATTCTTGTAGTTTCTTTACAAAGTCTTGAACTTAGGTCGAAATATCGAAGAAATAGATATACCGCTTTGTTTTGGAATCAAAACCGTTTATATTATTTTCTTAAAAGAATTTTTGTATTTTTCTAAAAAATCTCTTTGTTATATAAGGCACGCCTATGAATTTGCGGATTTTTATGGTTACATTATTCTCTCGATTTTAAAAGTGAACTTTAGACAGCATGAAAAATATTTGTTAAAGCAATGTTAACAACCATTTTTTGTTAAAGTAAATTGTTGCCTCTACACTTATGTACGGTAGTAAATGTTGGGTTTGGCAGAAGAAGCATGAAAATAGGAATAATGCCGTGGAGAGAAAAAAGGCACGTCTGGCTGTGCATAGAGGAGTGTTGGTTCCTACACTTATGTATGGTAGTGAATACCTATTTGGTTTGGCAGAAGAAGTATAAAAATAGGATTAATGCTGCGGAGATGAGTAGTCTGAGAAGTATAGCCGATGTGACTCTAAAGGATAAAGTAAAGATTAATGAAATAAGGGAAAGCTATAGTGTGAAATATGTGCTTACAAAGATGTATAAAGGAATGTTTAGATGATTTGGAATCGTAAAGAGGATGGGTGAAAGAAGATTGACGATTTATAGGGCGAGTGTGAATGGGCAAGTCGGTAAAGGTAAACCTAGGCGAATGTAATTGTTGAAAAAAGGCCGGGTCAACAGTACCAGCAACCGACGAGTATGTTTAAAAGCGCAGATGAAAGTAGAAGAAGCAAAAGCTGTATGTAAGAACCGTAGCAAGTGAAAGGAAGTGGCCCTGCCCAATTACTTACTTACTTACTCCGTGGATTACAACCCAGGGTCTTTGGCAATATTGTCTCTCCATCGGAGACGTGGGCGGCCTGTGGGGCCTTTACCCTTCGGTGTTTCCTCCCATACAAGCCTAAGTGCGATTATCCGGTAGTCTTCTCACATGTCCTGCCCACTGTATTCGATTGGATTTTATTTCTCGGAAAATGTTAGGCTCTCTGTTTGTTGTACGAATTCTGAATCTTTCCGTTGTTGCATCTACGGTTGGACCATATATTTTCCTGAGTACTCTCCGCTCAAAGACTCGGAGGCGTTCTTCATTTGTCATGGTCAGCGTCCACGTTTCACATCCGTACATCACAACTGGTCTTATTATTGTTTTGTACACGTTTATTTTTGTACGTCTTGATGTTTGCTTTGATTTTAGTAGATTATGAGTTGTATAAAGGCATTTGTTTTCGGCTTGTATTCTACAGTTAACTTTTCTGTCCCATCAGTGTCTTCTGATAGTGTTGTTCCACGATATTTGAATCCGGTTATTTCTGAAAAGCTTGGAAAGGAAAATCAAACGGCGGAGATTGGCAGAAGAGTAGCTTTGACATGGTCGGCTTTTGGAAAGCTCCAATATATATTTAAAGATGCCAATATGCCCATAAGCTTGAAACGGAAGGTATATGAAACTTGCATACTGCCAGTCTCAACTTACGGTCTAGAAACCGCTACATTAACTGAAAAAAGCATAAAAAGACTTAGAACGACGCAACGAGCAATAGAACGAAGAATGCTTGGGATAAGTCTAAGGGACAGAGTACGTAATGAGACCATTCGACAAAGAACCAAAGTCACCGATATCATAGAGCGTGTCGCACACCTTAAGTGGACATGTGGCTAGACAAAACGACAGCAGATGGACAAAAAAGTTAATTCAGTGGAGACCCAGAGAAACAAAAAGAAGCATAGATAGACCTCCAAAAAGATGGCTAGATGGTGTGAAGAGAACAGCGGGCACCTATTGGCAGCAAACAGCTGAAGACAGAAACGCATGGAAGAGATTAGAAGAGGCCTATGTCCTGCAGTGGGCAATAATTGGCTGAAGAAGAAGAAGAAGAAGATTTCTGGTGAAGTACATATATTTTGTTTCTTCATTAATTTTAAGCCCCATATTTTCAGCATATTCTTTAAAGTTGCTGAATGTATTCGCAAAAGCCAGGACTAGGTTAAGGCCATTATTTTAAAACATTGTCTCTAACTACCCCTACGGAAAAAAGGCGTGACGATATGTATGTACGTTGTGTTGCAGTTATTGTATTGACTAAGATAGTTTCATAATTTACATATTAACGTTTTCATTGTTTTTTTAATAATTCACCCTCCGTTACTGAATTTCATTACAACATGTGCCCTTAAAGGTCGTGTATGGAGACAAAATAAGCATTGTGTCTTTCAACCCTAATCGATTACACTAATAATAAGTGTTTGAAGGGTCGGTTGTTATATTAAACAAGGGACATTTTGCTTCATCAGCTCCTTTATTAGTTATTAGGGCGGTTATTCGGGGATAAGACGCCATCTTAAGTGGTTGCTTTGGCTTCGTCGTATAACTTGTCTTCTCGAACGAGATTACAATTACTTATCACATGAATATTAAATATTAGCTGCCAACTAAAAGTTAAAATTACTAAAAGATTGTTTTTGAGGGGTAAATTTTATCGATTTGTTTTGGTGAGGGAGAATCTAAGGCCTTGATTTTAGTTTGGAAATTATAAATGACGTTTTTGTAGGTAATTGATTTTCAAATAAGGAATCAAAAAAATGGGAAAATGATTGTGTATACGGAGTGTCACGTAATTTGTAATTTATTTTCAGCAACAAACACCGTTTTTAAAAAAAAATGAACAACACAATCTACTAATTACATCAGAACTTAAAATTTAAAGGATAATTTATTAGCATTATTTAATAATACCGTTTTATTTCATGTCGAATGTGCTATTTTTACGTGGGGTTATTACTTCCCTGCAAAAGCATAAAACTGTATGATATGTACATAGCTTTGTTCTTTTTGACATTTCGGTTAATAAGTGAAAAGGAAAACGGACTTTAGGCAACCTCTACGTAGTTATTGTTGAATATAAGTCTACCTAAATTTATAGTTCACCGCCGGAACCCTAATAAATCTTCATTTTAAACTTTACACTATCCTTTGCATTAGGGCAACGACGACAAATTAGTTTGTGTAGTTTTATTTCTTGTCGTTCTCGAGTCCTCAGTATTTTAGAGTACTCGTATCATGGAGAAAGTCTGATAGAGTGAAACCTGTAGCAAAAACGAAAGTAGATTCATTAAAAGCTTTGTGTGGTTTTTTTACTGTTAGTTAATTTTAGTGAAATATTTATTTATATTTAATAAACAAAAATTGAATTATTGAAGTTTTAATGTGTGACTAAAAGATGTTTAACCCATTTAATATAAAACATCAAGAAAAGAGCATATTCCTCCTCTTCATATGCCGTCTCCATTTACGGATGTTGGCGACCACCTCTTTTAATGGCTCTCTATCTTTGGCAACGTGAAACAGCTCTTCTACCGTCATATTTGTCCATTCTCCTTATATTTCTCAGCCAGGACTTCTTCTTTTTTCCACCTTTTCTTTCGTCCACTTGTCCTTGCATTATTACTTGTAACTAATGATATTTATCATTACGTAGTATATGTCCAAGATATGCCGTTTTGCGCATTTTTATTATTCTCATGAGTTTTCTTTCTCGACCTCTCCTTCCAAGCACTTCTTCATTAGTTACTTTGACAGTCCACGGTATCTTAAGCATACGCCTGTATATTCAAAGTTAAAACGCCCTAATCCTTTTCACTATTTGGGCTTTCAGTGTCCAAGTTTCAACACCAAACATTAACTGAGACCAGACGTAATATTCCATGAACCTTAAACCTTAAAAGTTTTTATCACTAAAGACTGGCCGAAACTTTAAAAAGGTAGCTCTTGCCAATTCGATTCTTACACAAATTTCTTTATCCTGATTTAATACCGAATCGACGAATGCCCCCAAATATTTATATTTTTCGACCCTTTTTATTCGTTGCCCATTGACCATTTATTGTTCGTTAGCTGTTGGGGTTTTGGAAATTATCATAAGTTTAGTCTTGTCGGTGTTGATGTTGAATCCCATTTGTGTGCATTCATCAACTACAGAATCCATCAGCGTTTGTACATCCTCCATAGTCCCGTTCAGTTGAGATACCTACAGCATGAGCCAGCCAACTCACGCACTTTCATTCTCCGATCATCCAATATCATTTCATGGATTTTATCGGAAATTTTCGGCGTGATCACTTCTTTTGGGCGACCTGGACGTTCGGCGTCACTAGTGCTGGTACGACCACAACGGAACTCTGTAAACCACTTCTTAACCATTGAAATTGATGGTGCCGAGTCCCCGTAGTATTTATCAAATCTTTCCTTAGTTTCAGTGATGAATTTTTTACGTAAAAAGTAATGTTTAATCAGCACACGAAATTCACTTTTTTCCATTCTCGTAAAAATTCACGAGGTTGTCTGCTTTGAACGGCTATCAAACACCAACTACACGACGTAGCTTGCTCAAAATTAGAAAGTTGCCCACTGATAGATTATAGTTGACGGCAGCACTGTTGCATTTGGAGTAACTGCGCGGGAAATTCAAAGAGTCACTGACTTATCAAACTGCCCTCGTATAGTGTTGATTGCGGATGATCTAAATGAAGCACGAGATATGCTGCAACAACTCCAGAACGAAATGAAAGCGGTTGGTCTGAACATCAACTATACCAAAACTAAAGCAATAACAAACCTAGTACCAACAGGAAATATATGCAAAAAGGAAGCGCAAGTAGAATATGTAGAAAAGTATACCTATCTGGGACACGAATTAAAAATCAGCAGGGACAACCAAACTTGTGAACTTTTAAGGTGCATAAACCTCGGATGGGCAGCATACAGCAAATTAAGACACATATTTAAAGACAAAATTCCCTTACATCTAAAAAGGAAGACTTTTAACACGTGTATCCTACCGGTTTTCACATATGGGACAGAAACCCTAATGCTCACTCAGGCTTCAGCAAGAAAATTGAGTGATCCTATCTAATTTTTCTTGGTTTGTGGAAGCAGCATTTTGATAATTCCAATCCAGCTTTAAATTGAAAATTGATAAATTATTACGCTTCAAACACCTTAAAGGTGAACTTACAATGTAATCGCCTTTGCCTCATTCCACAGCCTACTTAGTGTTTCGTTTGAACTATTATTATTTTGTGACTACCGTTAAACAACGTATTTTGAAATGATTTATTGTTATAAGACCACAATACAAAGTTTAATATCCCATTTAAAAGGAAATTGTGCGTAGAATTAAAATTTTGAATTAAATATACAGTGTATTATTTAAATTTAAAAAGTTGGTTAAGCCAGAAGTGACTGAATATTGTTATTATGCTTCTTTTAAAAGAAATAAAACTTTTAAAATGGTGACGTTAAAATAATTTAAATGAGACACCCAGTACCTTATTAATAAGTATAACCAAAAAATATTTTATATCATTGCATTATTGTCTAATTTTTTTATGATTAAATATTTGCATGACAGTGTATTTAGGATGGTAAATTATTAATTGTATTATAATATAGTGATGACTGGAAAATTGCATTTGCTAGATGCAAGTTGTATTAATTTCCACTTCAATATCCTATTGTGTTACTTCATTGCCAGCACGCTGTTTGTAATTAAGAAATCACTTTCCCTATTTGATTTCATATCGCTGCCGATGTGTCATTGTTTTGTTTGTGGAAATTTAATTTGGAACTGACTTGATGGATGTTCGTCTTTCTACAAACAAAACACACACATACACTCACAATTCCGATTGTTTTGAGACAAATTGTGGATATGTTGTTTGTATATTTGTCGTCTTTGACAGCCTGGCATGGGTTTGGGCAAGACAGTTTACCTAAAGATGGGGTGGAACATTCTTTTGTAAACAGACAATAGCATCACGCTACAAAAAGTATTATGAATAGAATGCTAAATTAGTTCTGTACTAACACATACAGTATTACGCGTTTTGATATTTTAAAATGTGTGTACATTAGTTCTTACTTTCCTTTGAATAAAATATTATTAAATTTATTTATTTAATACTTATATTATTATTAAAATTTTGCTTATTGCGTATGTAAAAAAATTATTAGCATTACCAAAAACATTGCTCACTGCTTTGAAGACAAAGCCCTTTTATTAAAAACAAGTGAAAGGAATTCTTTTCTATTTAGACAGTCAAAATATCAATTTTTCCACACATGTTATCATAAATGATACAGAAATAACATATAATACTAGCGCAATAGTGCAACTGCTATGTAGCTAACTAACTAGATTATTTTATTCTCACCAAAGATTGAAATATCTACCAGTCTTGGCAGGTATGCCACAATCTTTCAGGCTGAAGTATTCGCTATCGATTTTGTGCAAGAGAGTTGACCAACAGACCTCTAGCAAACAAAAACATAAATATAATATCAGACAGCCAGGCTGCTTTAAAAGCACTGAGCTCCAACAAAATAAATTCTAAACTTGTATGGAATTGCATCGAATCCTTAGAGTACCTTGGTGCGAACATCAGGGTGACCCTACTGTGGGTACCTGGGCACCAGGGGGTGGAAGGAAACGAAAAATCCGACACCCTTGCAAAACAGGAGGCCGAATCTGCGTTCACTGGACCAGAACCGGTTTTTGGAGTCACCACAAGTGCCGCCAAAACAATTATTTCGGACTGGGCGGAGAGGAAAATACTCTCGTACTGGTCCGACATACCAGGGCTAACCCACTCGAAGGCGTTTTTACCGTTACAACCCTCGAGAAACACAACTAAGCAGATCCTAGAATGGAGCAGAAATGACCTGTGTATTCTAACAGGACTGCTTACGGGACACTGTCGTCTAAGATACCACCTCAGAAAGATAGATCTGAACCAACAAACGGACTGTCGGTTCTGCTGCGTGGAAAACGAAACTGCTGAACATATACTATGTTCATGCCCCGGCCTGGGAAGAATAAGGTTCAACATATTTGGTTACACTAACCTAGAACCTACCGATTTTAAAAAAATCTCACCCTATACAACCATGAACTTCGTAAGAAGGGCTGGATTGTGCAGTGAACTGTAGCCTCTAGGGGTGAGCCACAATAGACCTACTAAGGGTCGCGGTGGAGGGGCGACCACGCCCCACTCACATGAAACCTAACCTATATTATTATTAAAATTTTGCTTATTGCGTGTGTAAAAAAACTATTAGCATTACCAAAAACATTGCTCACTACTTTGAAGACAACGCCCTTTTATTAAACACAAGTGAAAGGAATTCTATTCTATTTAGAAAGTCAAAATATCAATTTTTCCACACATGTTATCATAAATGATACAGAAATAACATATAATACTAGCGCAATAGTGCAACTGCTATGTAGCTAACTAACTATCATTTTATTCTTACAGAGAACTGGAAAAAGTTACGGATAGCACTACTCTACTAACAGCATAATTTGGTAATTTCTATTTCTCAATGAGCAATGGAATATTATTTTAGAGGGTTTGCATTATCAAGAGGTTTTTACTGTCCACATCACGTCGATTGTCAGAGCCTTCCTCCAAAACCGCCGTTTCTTTGTCAGTCTCTTAGGACAAAATTGTGCGCCTGCAAAAGAATGGACTTCCGCAGGGCATTGTACTGGCCCCATTACTGTACAATATCTATACCAATGATCAACCCATACGACGGGAGATAAGGCAATTTATATATGCTGACGACACAGCGCCAGCAGCCAAAAGAAAAAGTTTTCATGAGGTAGAGAGAAAACTCACAAATGACCCAAACGACCTTGCCACCTACAAGAAGCACAATCTTCTCCGACCCAATCCAGCAAAAATTCAAGTGTGCGCCTTCCACCTTCGCAACAGGGAGGCAAGAAGGCAGATGAATATAGTGTGGTGTGGCCAACAGTTAGAACACTGCTCAACTTCAAAATACCTCGGGGTAACATTAGATCGAGCTCTCACATATAAGTGCCACTGCCTCAATACCAGAAAAAAGGTATCAACAAGAAACAATCTCCTCCAGAAGCTGACTGGTAGGTCATGGGGAGCACAGCCAGCCACATTGAGAACCTCAGCCCTTGCATTAAGCTTCTCTGCAGCCGAATACGCCGCTATGGTGTGCACTACTTACGCAAATCAAATCGACTTTGAATCAAGCAGTTCGCCTAATAACAGGTTGCCAGAAGCCGACGCCACTTCATCAGGTATACTCTCTCGCTGGGATAGCACCACCTAACATTAGAAGAGAGGTAGACGCTGAGGCAGAAAGCGGGCGACAAGAAACCGACCCAAGGCACCCGCTCTATGGCCACCAACTAGCTAGACCCATACTCCGATCCCGCCACAGCTTTTTGGCCAGGACAGCACCATTGCAAGTCTACCAGGAATCCAGAAGGCTTCAGAAATGGCACGCTGAGGTCCAAGACCCAATCACCCAACAAAAAGAGGAGCTGGCACCAGGACATTTCATCTCATACCCAATCTGGAGAACGCTCAACAGACTTCGCTCAGGAGTCTCGAGGTGCAGAGACAACCTGCAAAAATGGGGAATGCTACCAGAGGACGAAAACCCCCAGTATTCCTGCGGAGAAATCCAGAACCCTCCACACCTGCTGACCTGCGACATGGGACAGAGCTGCACAGTAAACGATCTAATTTTAGCAAATTACAGGGCCATTAGAGCCGCAAACTTTTGGAAGGACATAGTGTGATCCGGACACGAATAACTAACTAACTAACTACTGTACACAAAAGAGCAATAATGTGGTCTGAAAATTGGCGACTCTTGTAAAGGGCATTTTGGAAACTTTAATAGTTCAACACTTCCCATATTCTTGATTTTTGAATGTCTAAATTTTTTCTGTAAAAATAAGCACATGTTCAATAAATATGCTAATGTGAATATCTACACAACTAGAAATAAATACATGTTTTGTTACTCTCCCCATAAAACATCATCTCCAAAGTGCCTAGAATTATATAGTTTATTGGAAAATAAGAACTTCTTAGTTTACAGAAAGAAATTAAGAAACTATTAGTCACTGCGGAGCTCTATCGATTGAAAGATTTAAATCAAATGACATTTATTTAATTATTTTTTAGTTACTGTATATTTTTTCGTGCTGTCTCCTTAACATGTCATTTTTTTAATGGAAAAAGTCCTCTGTACCACGTGCAATTCTCATAATTGTCTGTAATAATCTGATGTTTTTGGTACCAAAAAATGTTTATCCTATTCTATGTAAGTTTTTCTTTTTATTGGTTAAAATCTCCGATTTTGTTTGATGTAAACTTAATGCCATCAAAAACATTACTTGCAAAAAACATCAAGTCTCGCAACTCAGTTCTTCTACCGTAAAAAGTTGTGAGATCCATGTAATACCAAGTCGGTTAATTTATTCTGTCTTAAGTTATTACGTTATTAGTAAACCTAACATCTTATAGTGACCATATCAATATTAAAAATCTTTTATGTTTTAAATAAATAGATTGACTTGGCCATCGCGGAAAAACACATTGTATCTCACAAGTAATACATATTATATTAAATTAGATTGTTTAGTGCGATTGCCAAGTCAATCTATTTATTTAAAACATAAAAGATTTTTAATATTGATATGGTCACTATAAGATGTTGTTAGGTTAGCTAATTACGTAATAACTTAAGACAGAAGGACCCTTGAGTAGGGACTGAATAAATTAACCGACATGGTATTGCATGGATCTCACATCTCACAACTTTTTACGGTGGAAAAACTGAGTTGCGAAAATTGGTGTTTTTTAGAAGAGCCTTATAGTTTTGATGATCGGTCAGTTAGTAGGTGAGTGACAAAATAAACAACCTTTGACTAGTTATAATATTTAAACTACTGGATCAAATTGAATGAAATATTAAATATACTGTGTTTATACAATGCCTTTAAATTTTTAAATTAAAATTTGGTTTAGTTTCTGCAGAAATGCTTATTTTCATTCTGCTATGTACATTACTAAACAAATTTAGATTAATCACACGTATTTAGTTTTTTTTTTATGAAACCTCGTATACATTATTTATTCTGAAATTTGATGTGTCTTCCTTCTAGAATCATCTCGCTTTCAACTCGTAAAAGGTTACCAATAATACCACCCTTTCCAATTTTGATTAATTATGTACGTATTATTCCTTAGAACATGCTTTAGGCAAACAGTTGCGTCATGATACATGTACATTTTCCTTTAACAATACCAACAGAAAGAGCCAACATACCCGAATTCATTCGATAACATTGTTGCATTGTCTCTAAATTAGCTGAACACTCTATTATAACCGAAAATACCTCTACTCGCTTTTGTCATAATTCCGTCTCATTTACAAAGCACTTTCACGTCCCAATTTGAATATTTCAACCTTTTTGGTTGCCGCCTGTTCATAAATAAGATTCGCTGCATGCCATAGTGAGCTTTCAGCTTTTGAATTAAAGACGAGCTTTTATATTGCAAAGCTTCTAGTAGACACATTCTTGAAATTGAGCTTAATCTCTTTTCGTAGTATTTTAGTAGAAAGAGTTCACTATTTAATTTGTTTTTGCGTTGGAAATTTTATGGTTAATAAACGGGGATTTTTCATTAGAGAGATAGTCGATCTGCGAAGCGTGAACTTTGTCGCCGTGGCAAAAATATTTCACATGTTGATGCTTTCTTCGTAATTAGGTACCTAAGGTATAAATCGGGGGTTTGTAATTTCCATTTTTCTACACGGGAGGAATAAATACTCAACTTTGTTATAGTGGACTGGAATCATCACAATTCGGCTGGTTTTTTAACGTTTTATTTAACACAAAATATAAAAATACTAGGTCTTTCTTCAAACAACACTCAAGGCATTACGAGCACTACAAACATTAAATTTTACTTCAAGGTCCTGGAAAAAAGGAGTTTAACTAACAAAGTAAAATGAAACTGAGTGACCGTCGCCTTCGGCGGTAGTGTTGCCCAAAATCGGTATGGTCTTGCAGTCTTGGTCTTGTTCTTGCATTTTAAATTTCTGAATATTTTGTAATGGTATTTAATCTCTTTTTTTTTAACATTTTGGAAGTATTGTGTGACGAGTGTTAGGGATAGACTCGATAGACTGTTGGAGTTCGTTGAGAGACTGTGACGGAGGCCGTTAAGTGACTGTCCGTCATTTTTATCTTCTTCCCCCAGGTCGTAAGTTTTATGACGTTTCATAGATGATGCTTAACTTGGCGGAAAGGAATTTTAGAGTTATACAGATTTATATTGCTAGTGTACATGAGTAGCTGAAAAAGAAAGAAGCGTCTGGTCGTAAAGGTTAGGCTCGTATATGTGCTTTATTGAAAAGGAACAGATCTTAGGGTCGTAAAGATTCGGATAGTATACGTGCTTTCTTGAAAAGGACCAGTCTTGGGATTAAAAAGGTCTTCAGTGAAATTAGTCTTCGGAATTTTAAGGATTTAAAAATGCAAAAGTTTTGTCACGTCCTCCGTACGTAACTTGTATGTATGACTTCTCCACGGATTATTGCACCCAAAAATTCACTAAAATGCACTAAAAACCTCTTTGCCGTCTTATCTATCTTGCATAAAAAAATTTTGATTGCTTATTTCCACAATGGGGTCCACCTGTAGGCCAGAGGCGCCCCGGTGGCTACGCCCCTACATGTAAAAAATGTTTTGCACATTTTAAGTTCAATTTTTCAAGATACTATTAAAATAGGAATAACATTTTATGTGCAAATTACGTGTACTTGCATCAGACAAATTTAATATTTCTAAATATTATGTAATAGTATTTAATCTCTTTTTTTAACAGCATATCGTGGACTTATTCACGGATTATTGCACCCAAAAATTCTTTGGAAAGAATCGACATTCCACTAAAAATCTCTTTGCCGTCTCATCTATCTTGCACGTTACCCATCCTAAAAGATATAAAATTACAATTTTTACGATCATTTCTACTAGTTTACGATGCGAGACCGATAACCCTTGAAGCGGTCCAACAATGAAAATATTTTTTGCCGAATCAAAATTCACATCGAGTTCGGCAGTTAGTGTGGCCACTTTATAAACGTCGATTTATGGTTATGGTTGGAAAAAATGGTTGGAAATGCTAGTTGGAGGTTGAAGGAGCTTTGTCTGATTTGTGCAAAGACCTCGCTCTGTCTATGCGACTCTGCCGCATTGGCTCATTTAGGAAAATTAATTAGCCAATTATTGGGGAGTCGCTGCCGGTATGCGGAGTGTTTTGGAGAACGAACAGGATTGAACTTATTTTTAGATTGCAAAATATTCAATATAATGAACAATAATTTCGATTTACAGACGTGATATTAAATGATTCTGCTTTAAGCATAAATTAAGTACATTCTACCGCTAAAAATATTCTTATTTTTATAAATAAGTTTGTTAATTTTTAAAATGTATAGTATTTTTAGACATCTTTGCATTTTTATTTGATTTTTTAAACATGTAATTTGTACAATCATTAATCAATACAATAATTTAGTTCATTTTAGATTTTAATGTCATATTAAAAGCCCATTTATTTCAGTTTTAAAATACTACTTGGCGCACGCTTACGCAAATGATACTTGGCACACGCAAACTATCCTTGTCGCACGCAAATTTGAACCACCAACCTTTCGGTTAACAGCCGAACGCGCAACTGTCAAGTTGACATTACAAAGTTTATATTTTTATTTTAGTAAATATTTTTGGTCTGGACCCCTGTTTTATGCTCGCGTTTATTCCGCATTCGCAATAAAAAATAGTATATAAATAATAATATGTGCAACCCGTGCGATGTTGTCGATTGCTCATTTCCCTTAAAACCATTCATGGGTGGTCCCATTTGACGGTATCGAATGCCTTTGAATAGTCTAGAAAACACAAGATCGCTGCTCATTAAATTCATGGCATTTTTCTGCCTATACGAAAAAAAATCCCTCTGGGCCCACGAACTTAGTCCCAGATCCAGCTTCTGACAATTTATCAGCTCTTTCGTTGCCTTCGATCTCGGAGTAATTAGTAACCCAGACAAGAATGACCTTGTTGTGTTTCGCCAATACCTCTAGGGTCTGTCTGCAAACCAGAGTCAATTGTGAATTTATAGTCAGAGCCAAAACTGCTGCTAAAACTGACTTAATTTCAAACCTTGATTAACCCAATTTTAATAATTGGTAGACATTTTTATGAATTATATAGTTTTTTGACATCTTGTACATCATTGATAACAAACGCCAAAAAGAGTATTTAAGAATTATGTTAAAACATCAATTTCATTAAGAATAATTTTTTTATTTTTTTTTAATTTTGCAAATATAACATAACAAAGTCCGATTATTTTATGTTACGTTTTCTCCTGAAACAAATAAGAAGATATTTTTCAAAAACAGAAGTGTCACGAAGTTTATTGTGTGGATTAATGATAATATTGATTACATTTTTAACTTTCCAGCGAGAAGTTATAGTAATGGGTCCGATTTTGCGAATACAGAATTTTAACATATCTCCACATTCAAGGTCCCCAGAGTCGAATACACTAGTTTTTAAGTGGACGTCTGTCTGTGTGTATGTAAGTATGTGCGTATGTTCGTATGTGACTATGTTCGTATGTGCGTTCGGAATTATTTTTCGTCCCGATTATCTCGAGAACAAAAAATGATATCGACGTGGGATCAATTGAATTCGACGCATAATTACGCAGCTTAAAACTATGTAATTAGATTTTTAGCATAATCGGTTTTGCTGTTTTTTATGGAAAATTAAAATACTGAATTTTGCAATTTATAAATTATACTATTTTAATACAGAATTTTAAAATCTTTTGATTTATATGATTATTGCATGTTAGGAATATTTGTATGAAAAATATGATGACAATATTTCATAAAAAGAGATAGTTTTAGAAAACAAAAATAGGAATTGGAGAATTTTAAACTTGTGTCAGTATTGAGAGAATAGCATTAAAGACGCTATAATAGTGAAATATTATTGTTAGTAATAACCAAGCATTGTTTATAACAATTTAATATTGTTACTAGCAAATGATTATTTATCATAATAAGTAAAAAAAAAATTTAATTATTATAAACAATTAAAAATAGCTCCCGCTTATGAAATGATAAGAAAAACTTTGAAAGAATACGGTTGACATGAACAGAATATTGTTAATGACAATTATAATTTGTTATAAACAATTTGAAATCGTTTTTAATGATAATTTTAATAATCATAATTTTAACAACAAAACATGGTTTTTTTTTTCTTTCCACTGTTGAATATATGAAATAACCACACTTTATTTTATTTAACTTAACCGTTACGTAAACTCAGTAAGCATAAATGTAAAACGAGGTTTCGGGAAATTTCTTTTATTATTGGGCTAGATGTGATTCTGTTTTCATGCTATAATAGTTAGTTCTGGTGGAGTGATTTTCTCTTACGCCCAGGATTTGTCACCGATGCGATATTAATTTCGGTAGGATAGTTATATACTGACGGTGGTGGTATCTTATTCTTTATGGTCGTTGATTTTCTCTACAGCATAGATACAATATGAGATTTATATTTGATTAGGTTGCGTCTATAACTTTGATTTAGTAGGTATTTCGTTTTACTATATTAGGGCCGAATTATAGTGCTCGTGTTGCGGAATCTCTTTCTAAATTTATTGTTATTTATTATCCGATATTGCAGCTACAGGACGGAAAACAGAGTTTTTTAATGTGGGTAAATTTAGTTAAATATTAAGCGTGCAGACAATTACGATTCCAGTTTAATTTCTGGACTCACAAAAATTATAGGCTTGCTAAATTTACTGTGTTGTGGTATTATTAAGTAAAATTAACGAAAAAAATTTCCAGAAAGTTTGATTAGTTAAAGCTTTCTCTTTTTTACAGACTGTTATCTCACACTCTTAAAAAAATGCTTCGATCAAAAAAAATATGCTTTAATCCAAGAATACGGTTCATTTATAAGGGTGATTCACCTAGAGGTATTTTTTTTTAATACAAAAAATTAATAAAAACAATTTTATTTTATAATCTTTATTACCATCCAAAAAAACCGTTTCTTACAATTATTTCTTAAAAATAATTTTTTTCAAATGTTGTCCGCGGCTACGGTTAACTAGGTCTATTCTCAAGTTCCAATTTTCAATTAGGTACGCGTGATAGTATTTCGAGTGGTATTTAGCCAATGACTAGAGTAATATTGGCCTCCAATGACTCAATCGTAGCCGGTTTATCCATGTAGACTTTGTACTTTACTTAACCCCAAATGAAAAAGTCAAGAGGTGCGATGTCACATGATCTAGCAGGCCAATTCACTGGTCCAAAGCGTGAAATGATCTGTTCGCCAAATTGTTCTCGCGGTGAGCCATGGTTTTACGGGCTGTATGAAAAGTGGCGCCATCTTGTTGAAACCAAATTTCTTCGAGACCGCGGGCTTCGATTTCAGTAATCAGATAGTCTGTTATCATGGCGCGATAACGGTCACCATTCAAAGTAACATTCCGGCCGGCCTCTATGTTGTAGAAATATGAATCGATTATTCCACCGGCCCTAAACAACACCAGACAGTTGTTTTATCTGGATTTAATGGCAGCTCTTGAATCTCTTCGGGTTGTTCATCGTCTCAAATACGGGCATTTTGTTTATTTACGAACCCATTAAGCCAAAAATGGACCTCATCGGTGAACACATTTTCTTTCGAAAACAGTGGATCTTCTGCAAGCTTTTCAAGAGCCCAACGACTTAATTGGAAACGATTCGGAAGGTCGGTTGGCTTCAGTTCTTGCACTTATTGAATTTTGTATGCTTTCAAAGTAAGGTCCTTACGTAAAATACGCCAAGTTGTTGAGTACGACAGGCCAAACTGTTGAGAACTGCAACGAATCGACACTTCACGTTCTTCGCGTACACTCTCCGCTACCGCCCCTATATTTTCTTCACTACGTGCTGCATATGGTCTATTTGGACGAGTATTATCCAATAATGAATATTGGGTCTCAAACTTACTGTTGGTAGAGCGAACTACGCGTTCGGTAGGCCGATTATGTGGACCATAAGCTGCTCTAAGCGCGCGATACACATTCCTCGGAGAACGCCCATTTTCATAATAAAGTTGAACAATTTGTAGACGCTGTGCCGGGTTGAGTCTTTCCTTTATGAAATGTCAAACACTACTTAACAAGAAACTTTAGCTGACATGAAGCATGCACGATCATGCAATTAAATACCCACCACAAAAAGAATAAATATTATTTCTTAGATTTATGTGTGCACGTTTTAATCTCCTAGGGTGGTCTAGTTGAATTCTCCCCACTATCTGTTATGTTTTGTGCTGACTAGAGTACACATCGTTCAAATGCATTATTAAACCTATATGCCGCAATTTTTTTTCACATCTGCATAAAACTATTTTAAAATTGGTTTAACACTTTATGAAACTGGTGTATTTTAACAAAAAAAAATACTAGGCCATCGAAACTATTAGTAAATTGTCAAACCGAAATTAAAACGCTTTGTAAACTAAGAATTACACAAGCAGTTCTCTGACTTATAACCAAATTCCCATTATTAAGCTAATAGTTTCTGCTGACTAGAAACGTAGTATCCCTCAAAAGCCGTGTCTTGTTTGCAGTGTTTACAAATAGTGCTCCTGTTGTAATCTGTTCGTAAGTAAGCAAACACATTAGTTGACTCTGTAATTAGTTTGTGCCATCTTTCACCGCTGGATCGATTCTTCTCAGGAACCCGACTACCAATAATCTGTACGTTAAAATTTATTAAAATATTCTCAAAGAGTTAACAAAGTATTATCAAATATACCGGGTGTGCAATTTAGTTGAGAAGTTAGCCATCCTGTTATTTTTTAATTGTGTTTAACTTAAAAGCTCGAATTTTATCGACATTAAATTTAAAATGTTTAAAGTGTTTTAAAACACCGTATTAATTTTTTGTTTCATTTTAAATTAGGCTTGAGCCTCCCCTATTTGTATGAAAAATATGATGACAATATTTCATAAAAAGAGATTATTTTAGAAAACAAAAATAGAAATTGAAGAATTTTAAACTTGTGTCAATATTAAGAGAATAGCATTGAAGACGCTATAACAGTGAAAGATTATTGTTAGTAATAATTGAATATTGTCATTTGCAAGTGATTATTTATCATAATAATTAAAAATATTTTTTTAATTGTTATAAACAATTAAAAATAGCTCACGCTTATGAAATGATAAAAAAAAGTTTGAAAGAAAACGGTTGACATAAACAGAATATTGTTAATGACAATTATAATTTGTTATAAACAATTTTAAATCGTTTTTTATAATAATTTTAATAATAATAATAATTTTAACAATAAAACATGGTATTTTTTTATCCTTTCCACTGGGAAGTTAGTCGTTTGGACGTCTTGAGTCGCACCCAGACCACTGATATTTAAATATAATTTCTAATGTTGGGACTGGTTTTTCTTTGTACGTATTGTAAACCATTTTTCAAATCACATCTTTAGATGCATCATCTATTCTACGGCTGACGATACGTTTTCGTTTTTTATCGTGATAAATCACAACGCCTCTTTTATTTTCTAAATAAATAGTGGAATAAGTAATCTTCGTTAAGTTGCATATTATTTTAATTATTCATCATGAGTTGAATTAAAATTTTCAGCTTTTAAACATGAATATATTTAAAATTACTTGTTGAGCTTGAATATGCAAATCTCGATTTTTAAATTCCCAAAATTGTGTCTCATTTTTATTATTATTAATTAGAATTGCATTATTAAGATGTATTTCATCTTTATTTTAGATATTATCATTACTTTAAATTATATTATTATCAGGAATTTCATTATTTATGTGAATATCGTCAATATTAGGCAATTCGTTAGATTCATCATTTACCTCAAACGGTCTACAAAAAGCCATTTCACAAATATCACAAAAAAATAAAACGCAAACAATAAAAAACTGAGAAATTATTGAGAATCAGCGCGCGCTAATGTTTTTAAACGTTTAAAGGGTGAACACCTGCAAGCTAGATAGTCGACCTAGGATTTGATAAATGCGTATTAGCGACGTTGATATTCAAAAATGAGCTGTTCTACCCGTAACATATTAAAAGAGGCGGCCGATATGTTTTGCTAAATTTATCGGTATTACCTACTCAGTATAGCTTATTACCGGCATATCGCAGTACCCTGGTAAAATCATCTTTTTTAAACTAAGACTGGAAATACTATACTTACTGATATTATAATTATGAAAATAAAAACTTGGGAAACGTAGATAGTAAATAATTAATTAATAGGAGTAAGGTAATGTCATTTGAGTTTTCCTATTTTTTATCGAAGAAGATAATTATTTTTGTTTGTTCAGGAAATATTGACCTCTGCAATATTATAAAATTACATTTAACCTCCATAAGGTAAATATTAATTTAATTTTAACACTTGTCTGAATGATTTTTGCTTCTATTTAATCTTAATTTTAAAATGTAATTAACCGTCTGTGGCCCGGAACAACATAGAAGCAAATGTAAATAATCTTATACAATTTTTTACTTAGCAAAAAGTTTAAAATATTTTAATAAATTATTTCTAACAGAATTATAAGGAAACAAAAATTTACACCACAAACCGCAATGATTTATTTAATTTATATTTAAGATAACAAAGTTTACTCAATAGAGAAATGATCGTTTCGAATTGGACTTGTCGAAAAGATCTTTGAAACTTTCATGTTTGTCGTTGACGATTTCAAAATTAACGTCATTATTATCATAGGTAGGTGGAACAAAAGGAGGAATATCATTATCATTGATGTTCAAATCATTTTGTTCTCCTGCCGTTTGTGCCTCGACAACTTCAGTAGATGCAGTAGTGGCGGCAGGTTCAGGAATTGTAGGAGCCGGAGGAGTTGGACGATTAAAGCTTGGATTAAATGGATAAGGTTTTGGGGTATTTGGAGCTGAACCAGGAAAATATTTTGGAGGAAAATACGATGGATAATATGAGGGATAATATGATGGATTCCTTCTGGTCGGAGTATAAAAAGAAAAGCCTGGTGTTTGATATCCTCTTCCAGTCGAAGGGTAATAAGGTTTAAAACCTTCAAATTGTGAAAATTTATTAACAACTCCGCAGGCGGATCTAGCTGCGTTGATAGAATTATCTGCATATTCTTTTATTTTTCTTGTCTGTAAAAGAAACAGCTATAATCAGTATTAAATTTTTACCGTAGTATTTTTCCACTTTATATATCTACTACAAAATAACCAAATTATGTGATCGTTTAAAAGTTTAAGGATTTGTTGAGGTCGTTTAAGCAATGCCCCCAACGATGAAATCAAAAAAAATGTATTGCATTCATTCATCATTAATATGTTAGAAATACACCTTATATTTTCTTTATCGACAAGTAATTCATATAGAAATCATTAGACTGATATCAGAACTAGGTAGGAGGAAGATCTGATCCTTATCGCGATCGACGTTACGTGGTTCAAAATTGGTGAAGATTTTTAAAACTTTTAACTAAATTTGAAATCAAACATTTGGGAAAAGTTGGCTATGGTCTAGGCATTGCAGTTTTGCGAGATGTAAACAATAGTCATGACCCAAATATTCAGGACATTCTAATGCATTTTGGAATAACCGAAGCAAATCCTGTCAATACTCTTATGAATATTCATATTAAATTGACATAGAACTTCAACAATTAATTTGGAAATCACATTTAAACCAGATTCTGTAAAATTCCAGATTTCGATGTAAAATTATACCTTAAAAGTATTTATATTATATTGTATTTGCAGGGCCGGATTTAGGGAAGAACATCCGAAGCTGTAGCCTCCGCAAAAGAGATTTCGGAAAAAAATCTTTTAAATTTCTACTAGTAAACAACTTTTCCTTTGATATTTTTTTTCACTGTTTTACCTTTACCTACAGTAGGTACTTTGTACAGACATGATTATATTGTTTTTAAATATTAAAGGAAATTCTGATTGAGAAATTATCGAAGAAAAAGTCAGCTCTAAGTTTTGAAAAAGTTTAGCGATACTCGTTGATCTTGTCGTGCTGAAATTACGAAAGCCATAGCCAACGGCTATTCGGAAGCTCTAACCAGCATATCTTTCAATAAGGAGCAAAAATACATCGTAAGAAATTTACATTACATTACATTTTGGCGGTTGGACCATTGGTCATCTAGATCTTTGATCTTCAGGGCATCAGAATTCCAGTCCACTGGTTTTGGTGAACCGCAGGATTTCTGTTGGCCCTGTCTCATTTAGATCATTTGGATCCATTATCATGCAACCCCAGGTTTGGTACCTGTACACCGCTATCATCAGGTAGCAGCACAGGATGTGTATGCTGCTCTCTTCCTCTTCGCCGCATAGTCGGCAGTTTTTCTCAGCCGCCAGCTTAAGTTTGAAGAGGTGTGTCTTTAGTGCGACGTGACCAGTGATCAGGCCAAGCGTGCTGCTTAGCCTACTCCGGTTCATCATCCAGAGTGCGTCTGCCCTCTTCTGGAGAGGTTTTTTTATCAGTTGTCTGGATGTTCTGCAGCCAGTATTTGCATTCCACTGAGCGATATGTTCTTGTTCAAGAATTAGTTCGTTAGATCGTAAGAAATGAAGCGCACATCTTGGATCGATTCAAAGTTACAAACAAGATGTTGCAAAACAAAATATCCGGCTTTATCCCTGTGGTCGACCAGCTATGTGTTTCTCTTACTAAAAGATTGCATGTCTATGAAGCTGTACGTTAAAAATTTGGATTTCTTAATCACATCGAGAAGATGGATACTGAAAATTTGCACGCTGCAGCAGAGGCATTGGTGAAAGTTTATAAGGATGATAGAACCTTATCTTGGTAGTAAATTAGTTCAATTTGTGTCTTTGATCGACTTATACAAAAATGACTATGGAAAAGACCAATCTCCGTAACCCTTTTACTACCAAATTCTCGAAGCTCAAAATTTTAGAGCTACATTCCCAAACCTCGAAATTGCATTGCGAATGTATTTGGTTTTGATGGTTTCAAATTGCACTGAAGAGCGCTCATTTTCATAAATGAAAATTATAAAAAATCGAACCACGATGGGACAAAATCGTCTATCAAAGCTTTCTCTCCTGAGTATTGAAAGTGATTTACTTCGGAGACTGGATTTCAGCGAATACATCAAGGATTTTTCGGCGAAAAAAGCTCGGAAGGTTCCTTTTGTTAACGATAAAATTTAATTTTAGATAATTCATGTTTTCGTTTATATTTATATATGTTTGTTTAATGCTAAAAGAATCTACTTGGTTTCACAATAAATTATTTATTGAATAACTCGACTGAAAAAAAATTTTCCTTTTTTTTTGGAAAATAATTTGGGGCCAGGAGGCCTCCAGACCTCTAAATCTGGCCCTGTGTATTCGTTTATTGAAGATATTTATCATTTACGTTAATGAAAGCATTATACGTAACCCATTTTCATACAAGACTCTTCCTTCCTACTTCTGACGTAATAGTTGGTTCCAGCAAATCAGTAAATGATAAGAAAGTAACCACTTGATGACTTAAATATTATCAATAAGTTATCTACAATGATATATTTAAAAAGATTATATGACAAAATTACTTCCTTTATGATTAATTGAATAAAAAGGATATATCTTTAAAAGTTATTATTAAGACACCAAATGGAATGTAATAAATAGTAATCTGCATCTTAGAAGTTTTAACGAGGATAAAAAAATTTAAAAATCATATGGAAAACGAATTATTAATAATTATTTTTTTCACTTGTCAAAATGTGACGTTTATGGCAATTCAACTAATAATAGCGGGTTATTCTAGCCAATCATTCGGTTTTGTACTGATAAAACTGCCTGTTCCTTGATAAAACATTGTTTACCTTTGAACTGTCAAAACTATAAGGTTTACCGCGTCGATTTTATTGAACTGGCTTATACAAGGTTAAAATATATTTTTACCCATTCAAAAGTTTATTTGAAAATGAGTGCGAACCGATTTGGCCAAGAAAATATTGAAAAGTTAATGCAGAATTTCACTCCACTAAACACTGTGAAGACAAAAAAATCCATATGGAATCAGTTTGGCAATTTCAGAAACTACAAACTTGAAAGTGATACGACTATTCAAGAAATTGCAGTAATTTTAAAGACTGGGGAGCGATTATGAAGAAATCTAATGACGAAGACTACAAAGAATATTCGCTGAAAACTATTTGGAATGTAACTGCCAAACAGATACAAGAGAAATATTATTCTGAATACAAAATCAGCTTCAATACGTTTCGGGATATTAAATTTAAAAAAGGAAGAAATGCAAGAAATGCAAAAAGAAATGAGTTGCAAAGATATGTCGATAAAAGAAAGCCGAGTGCTGCCGCACTAGAGGAAGGAGAATACACGAGGATAATCGATTCTTGTGATAAAAAAACGCCATTAGGACTACAAATAAAGTTTTTTCACATAATTTCTTATAAATTTTCTAATAATTAAATTTCCATCTTTTCTCCTCTTGTTAATGAAATACTAATGAATTAAATGGTTCTTCCTTTGATTTCTGCAATAAATAAACTCTCCAAATATAACTCGTTCTTCAAGTTTAATGAGGAAAATTTTCATTTTCAAAACACTCAAAACTTTTTTATTTTGGGGCAAAAGCATTCAAACAAACCGAATTAGCTAAAATCACTCGTCCTACGGACACGTGATTTTATCAATAGGTTTGTTTTCATACTTTTACCAAATAAAAAAGTTTTCGTGGAAAATAAAAATTTATCGATAAAATTTGAAGGACTCGTGGTATTACCTTTAAAAATAAAATATTTTTATCCCTACTTTTGATAGGCGGAAAATAACTAAAAAAAATATTTAAACTTTCCATTTTTACGATCATTTTTTAAATTTTCAGGCAACAAATAACTTTTTACTAATTTTTTAAGCAAATTTACTCGTTTTTTAAAAACAAATTATAGAAAATCTGTCATATTTTTAAAACAATTGTTAAATAAAATAATGTATCTTAATTTATAAAAGTTAAAACAGACAATATTTATTAAATTTTTTTTTCGATATTCTAATTTTAATTTGTTTTACAGTTTATTATTTATTTTTTTAAACAACCAAAATAAAATATTAACAGTAAATAACTCTAATCCTTATAAATATATTTCTCCACAACCATACTTGGAATATAATCATTATGAAATTATTTTTAATAACATAATGACAACATTCACACTCTAGAGTGAGAATATTCATTTTGTAACAGTTGTTTCTTATGGGGTTTGCATGTATTTTCATTCCATTGCTGGTTACAGTATGAATATTCCGTAATTGTTTTAAACAATAGCGATTGCCATGGATGTAAAATAAACTTCCAAATTAAATTGACGACGCGTCGTTCTTTAAACTTATTTTTTAAAAGTTATGTATAAAAATGAGCGAGAATTTAAGTGAATCAGATTTAGAATTTGAAAATACTCCTCCTGAGATTACAAATCACGCTAATAACATAACAGAAAACCTACTTCCTCAAAAATCAACCTCTTCTTCCTGTTACACCAACGTTACATCTGCCTCATACAATCAATCCGTTTTAAAAAAATTTACAGAAGATATTTCAAATGCACCGGTATTTCATTTTAATAACTGTACCAACACAATAAATATTAATATATCTATGTTGCAATGAATAATTTAAGTTCTTTAAAGTATTTTTTATTTAAATTCTTTGGTCGTGGAAAAATATCGTCTGTTGCACGGTTAGAATCTATTATTCTTTTGGCAGAATCTTACTTATCACTGCAGTTTTTTTACTTCCACCCACACAAGGAAGTAAAATATCAAATTGTTGTTAACTAATTTATGTATATCCACACTAGCAGTAAAATATATAATTTGACATTGAATATTTAATTAAGTAGTTATCAACTATTTCTATAATTTAAAATAAAAAAATTTTTCGGGTGAGAAACTAACAATTACATATCATTATTAATAAATAAAATATAGTGTTTAAAAAATTGAAGTGGCCATCAACCATTTCCTATAAATTAAATTAAAAAAAATACTAAATAATTAAAAAATCAATGTAAGGGAAAAATATAAAAAAATTTTGTGTAAATTTAAAATGCAAATTTAATTTTTGCGTATTTATATTTTTAAATACCAGTAATAAATTAAAAAAAAAAATCTTAATGTTATTAATACATACAAAATAAATATGATTTTATCGACCCTTTAAAAATTTAAGCTTTTATGTCCACATTTTTATTAAAAAAATTAACAACTTTAAGTGAGGAGAATGGCAAAATTAAGATAAATTATTATGATGCTTATAATATTTACCAGTTCATCCCAATCGTAAGGTTTGGGGGCTGCACAACAACAGCCAACGAAGGCAACGAACACAGCAGTCTTGAAATAGATCATTTTTTACTTTTCCCAATGGCTAACTTATTACTAAATAAGTTTAAATATTATTCTCTTTATATAGTGTACATCAAAAAAGAGCCGCAAAATTATTAGGAAAATTTGTGGTTTTATATCTGTAGGTGTATGACTAAATCGATAGAATGTGTCACTTTGAAACAATAAACTAAATTTAAGTTTATTAATATGCAAAGGCTGTAACAATAGACAATGTACCCAAGTCTTGTCTTCGATTTACTTTCTACCTGGCTATTAAAACTTTTATAAATCAATCTCCTAAAAACCCTTAAAATGATAATATGAGTTTTTGTTTTTCATATAAATGCCTTATTTAAAAAACACCACATGACAAATAATTTACATATTATATTTTTAAAAAAATTCCCAGTCTCAAGCATTGGGTTGGTTTTAATTTCAATTGTAACAAGCTTACTTGAAACCAAGTTTTGTTCCCATGTTTGAGACGCAGACCCTTCATCATGTCTTTAAAGCTACTGGATGTCATCCAGACGATAGATAATCATTATTGTCCTTCTTAAAATGGCGGCATACTTTTTATTAAAGATAGTTTCATTAACTTAGCTCTTATGTAGTCTTTTTTCTGACTGCCAATAAAAACAAAACTTTACGTGCAGCTTCAAACTTCTTAAATTTTCCTAGAAGAGCAGTGCTACATTTGTAGCTTGTAAGAAGTCCCCTGAAATTCTAGATCGTATCCTCCTCCTCTTTCCATTATCCTCCAAAGGATGTAGTGACACCATTTATATTTGATTCAGCAGTTGATTCAATGCTTGCTTATCCTATTATTAAGGGTTTTGTTTGGTCTACCCATCTAGTTGGAGATCTGCCTCTTGAGCGTTTGCCTTCTACTTTCCCTTCTATGATTAGTCGCTCCATTGTTCCTGATCTTCTAGCTATATGCCCAAGGTACTGCAGATACATGCGGTTTATTCTGGTTAGCAGCCTTGAACGTGGACCAATTTCTTGTAATACGGATACGTTGGTTTGGTGTTCTGTCCACGATACTCTTAAAAGTCGTCTATAAACCCACATTTCAAAAGCCTCTATTTTGTTTTTATCTGCTTTGTTTAAAGTCCAACGGGGAAGTGCAATGGGGAAGACAAGAGAATCAACTAGACGGAGTTTCGTTGTTTTGGTGATAAATTTGTCTTTCCATATTTTATTTAGCTTGGTAATCGCTGATCTTGCCATAGTCAGGAGACACCGTATTTCGCTTCCACATTTCCCAGTATTGGCAATCAAGGAACCAAGATAATTGAAATTGTTTACTACTTCATAGCCTGTAATTTCTTATATTTGTGGAGAATTGTTGTCTTGCCTATCAACTATTATTATGTTCGTTTTAGATTTATTTATTTTTAAGCCATATTTTTTGCTAATAACTGACAGTCTGCTCATAATTTCCGTTATTTCTGGTATTGTTGACGCTATGATCAGTGTGTCGTCGGCGTAACGGAGGTTGTTAATCCGCTTTGCACCAACTGGTATTCCGCCTTGTCACTCATCTACAACCTCTCTCATGACGTATTCGCTATAAGCGTTAAATAAGGTAGGTAAAAGATTGCAGCCCTGTCTAACTCCTGCAGTCGTTTTAAAGCTCCCCGAGTAAATCCCGTTGATTCTGACTTTCGCGCTGTTTTTCTGATAGAGGTTGCGTTCAAATACATCCTTTTCTTTTACTTTTTCTAATATTAAATCCAAAGAGATATATTCTTTTTTTTACGCATTTTGTACACAATGTCGCGAATTTCAAATTTATAAGCTTCGGGAAAGTCAACAGTCTTTGGATGTCGTCAAGGTTTATATTTTTTAACTTTTTGTTTACTATTTCCATCTTTCATACTTTTTAAAACTGCGGTTAATTTTGTTTCTCCAGTACCCATCGCATCACACACACGCTTACGTATAGATAAAACTGGTAGCAACGGACCTCCATTGTCCTTTTTTTTAGTAAAATAAGCGTGAACATTTAATATTAATGCATCTACATCTAAAACACTTC